>VDFB02054271.1:0-20127 GCA_007258455.2 Sequoia sempervirens | reverse complement strand
TTTTTTGTTGTTTTTGGATTTCTTCAGGACATTTTCTGTTGTTTTTGGATTTCTTCAGGACCTTTTCTACTATTTTTGGATTTCTTCTGGACTTTTTCTGCTGTTTTTGGATTTCTTCAGGACTTTTTCTGTTGTTTTTGGATTTCTTCAGAACTTTTTCTGCTATTTTTGGATTTCTTCAGGACTTTTTCTGACTTAAACATAATATTTCTTAAGATGTATACTGTTGATGGGTTCATCAAATAGGTCCCCTTCTGGCGTTGATAACTTGTATGCTCCTGAACTGTAGACGGCAATAACCACATAAGGGCCTAACCAATTTGGTTCAAACTTTCCTTTCTTTTCTCTATCTTGTTGATTGCGCGGGTTCTCTTTCAGAACTAGATCACCCACCTGAAAGGTATGTGGCTTTACTTTGTGATTATAGCTATGAGACATCATCTGTTGGTACGCTTTCAAATGGTCTGCTACTCTCTGTCTCTTTTCATCTAAAATTTCTAACTCTTGGAGTCGGGAAACTCTGTATTCCTCATCTGTTATGAGACCTTTCAGTGATACTCTTAATGAAGGTATTTCTACTTCTAAAGGCAATATGGCTTCTACTCCATAGACGAGGGAAAAGGTGTTGCTCCTGTCGGTGTTCGGACACTAGTTCTGTAAGCCCACAAGGCGGGATTAAGTTGAACATGCCAATCCTTCCCTGAGTCATTGACAGTCTTCTTCAAGATCTCTAGTATAGTCTTTGTTTGAGGCCTCGCTTGGCCATTCCCTCAAGGGATAGTAAGGTGTGGGAATATCTCAGGTCAATATGGAATCTTCACAAAGTTCATCAACATCCTGATTTTTGAAAGGGCGACCATTATCTGTAATAATGGCATTAGGAATACCATATCGACAAATAATGTAGTTGAGTATGAAGGATGAGATTTGTTTTCCATTGAATTTAGAGAGAGGTACTGCCTCAATCCACTTAGTGAAATATTCTGTCACTGTGATAATGAATTTATGCCCATTTGAAGAAGGATGAATTTTGCCCATGAGATCTAACCCCCATTGAGAGAATGGCCAGGTGGGTGTAAACGAATGAAGTTCTTGTGCAGGAGCATGAATAAGATTCCCATGAATCTAACATTTTGAGCATGTTTTAACAAAAGTGAATGATTCCCTTTCCATTGTAGGCCAGTAGTAACCCATTCTAATCAATTTCTTGGATAAGGTTAGTCCACTCAAATGAGTACCAAAAATGCCCCCATGAACTTCTTGTAAAGATTTGTCGGATTTGTCACGTTCAAGACATCGAAGTAGAGTACCATCAAGACCACAGCGATAAAGGGTATCAACAATAAGGGTATATCTAGAGGATTGTCGGATAAAGTTACGTTTTTGGTTGTGGGATAAGTCAGGCAGTAAAGTATCATCTTTTAGGTAGGCATAAATCTTACCATACCAAGGTGAATCAGATCCTACCAAGTGACAGATAATTTGGCTTTCAGGTGTGTTGTAGCCAGGTGTAAATAATTGTTCCACCAAAAATTCATAGCGAGTCTGTTTGTCTGGGAGTTGTACCAATGAGGCGATTGTAGCCATAGCGTGAGCTGCTTTGTTGTCACTCCTTGGAATTTGTGTGAACTGAATGTTTACAAAGTACTTTTTGAAGTCATCAACCATCTTCTTGTATGGTAACAACTTGTCATCCTTAGTCTGATAATCATCATTGATTTGGTTAATGACTAACTGTGAGTCACCATAAACTTGTAGCTCAGTAATCCTCCATTCCACTGCTATTTTTAATCCAGTGATTAGTGCTTCATATTCAGCTATGTTATTGGTGCATGGAAATATTAGCCTATGTGACCGAGGAATGGTATGTCCTTGAGGGGTGACAAAGAGAATGCCTGCCCCTGATCCATGTTGAGTGAAAGAACCATCGAAGTATAAAGACCATAACTGCTTAGAGTCTGCCGTGAAAACATCAGCGTCTGGGAACTCAATGTGTAAGGGGTGCTCTATTTGTAGAGGAGCATCTGCTAGTTGATCCACAATAACTTGTCCTTTGATTGCTTTGCGATCAACATAGTGGATGTCAAACTCACTCAAAATCATGACCCATTTTGCTAACCTTCCTATTAGTGATGCTTTACTTAGTAGGTATTTGAGTGGATCAATTTTTGAAACCAGATTGATTGTATGAGTTAGCATGTAATGTCAGAATTTCTGTGAAGCAAAGACTACTACTAAACAAGCCTTCTCAATAAAAGTGTAGTTAAGCTCGTGACTTGTCAGTGTTCTGCTAATGTAATAGATTGCACGTTCTTTCCCTTCATGATCTTCTTGTGCTAATAATGCTCCCAAGGATGTCTCGGTTGTAGCAATATACAGGATCAATGGTTTGTCTGGATTTGGTGGTACGAGAACTGGTGGGTTCATCAGGTACTGCTTGATTTGTTGAAATGCCATTTCACATTTGTCATCCCATCTAAAAGGAACATTCTTATGTAGGAGATGTGTAAACAGTAGACTTTTGTCAGCCAATTATGCAATGAATCTTCTAATGGACTGAAGTCGCCCTTGTAATGATCTCAATTGACTAATATTCTTTGGAGGAGGCATCTTCATGATTGCCTGAACTTTAGCAGGATCTACTTCAATTCCCTTTTCTGAAACAATATATCCTAACAGCTTCTCGGATGTGACCCCAAAAACACATTTCTTAGGGTTTAGGCGAACTTTGAATTTTTCCAATCTGGTAAATATTTTTGACAGTATCTCCAAGTGTCCTTCTCTGGTGTATGATTTTTCCAATATGTCATCTACATAATCTTCCATGAATTTGTGCATCATGTCATGAAAGATCGTAGGTCATAGCTCTTTGATAAGTAGCTCCAAGATTCTTTAAGCTCTAAAGGCATGACATTCCAACAAAGAGGCCCTTACCTGGACAAGGGAGCTATTTCTTTGGTCTTCGTGCAATCTGATTTATTGTAAACTGTAGAAACCATCCATTAATGAATACATGGTGGCATGGCTGGGGCCGTCAAGTCAACTATAGTGTCGATGCTCAGAAGCGAAAAGTCATCCTTTGGGCAAGCTTTGTTAAGATCTCTGAAATTAGTGCATACTCTTACACATTTGTCTAGTTTTGCTACTGGTACAATATTGGAGATCCATTCTGCATAGGCAATTGATCTTATAAAGCCTGCATCGAGGAGCTTCTTGAGTTCTTCCTTAACCAGTAGTACTACATGAGGATTCATCTTTCTGAGTTTTTGTTTTACTAGTTTAACTCCTGGTTTGATAGACAAATGATGCATAATGAGATCAGGATCAAGGCCTGGCATATCTGCATATGACCAAGCAAAATTAACTTGATTTTCTTTAAGAAAGTTCATGAACTCTAGGATTTCTTTTTCTGTCATTGATTCAGCTAGCTGCAAAATCTTTGGATTATCTGTAGTTGCAATATTGATTTCCTTTGTAGGCTCAACCAAGATGGGCGATCGCTCATGATAGTGCTCCGGGAGAGTGTCAAGAGTCCCATCAGGTGGTGCCTCAAAAAGGTTTTCACCATCTGATACGCTCTTTATTTTATCTTTTGCTTGATCTAGTACTGCCAGATTTTGGTTTTCACCACTAGATCATTTTTCTTTATTTTCATTTTTGCAGCTAGGAGACTTGACACTCTCCTGATTAAAGACTTCATACTGAAAATCGCCAGTGGAACAATCATTTACATCATCGGCGGAAAGGAAATTTATGATAGCTTCATCATTTGGAAAAATAGGTATATCAATAGGTTCGGTTAGATCCCAGTCAATGAGATCAGGATGGATTAATGGTAGCACGTCATCTGGTCATGTGAAATCAGCGATGGTTAGGGTCAAGACAGAGTTATCGGTAGGATCCGAGGTATGAGGTAGGTCAATGATGGTACTATTCTCCTAATAGTCTTGTTTGTTAAAATCTGACTCAGTATCATTGGACTCATAGTCACTTTGTGGTTCAGATTCTTGTGGTTGGGACCCTGAACCTTCTCCTTTGATTAAAGCGGGCGTATACTTGTGTATGACATCTACCTTTTTGTCTCTCCAAAATTTGTCATCATGGATGATATCCCATTCATATTCAGTAGAATCTGTATCAGAATTATTTTCTATGAAATTCAGGACTGATACCAAACATGTCGCTTTCTTATCGGAACCTTCTTGTAGTGTAAAAACATTACCTTGTGATTGTTTAGATTGGGTAGCATCATAGCCTATTCCAGTTTTATCATATGCTGCAAGCCCTGGGAGGTGGATAGGCTCAACTACACCTTCTTTTCTTTTTCCAAGAGGACCATTGTCATATCCCATCTTTTGCATGATGGAATATCCTTTCCCATATCTGTCAGTTGGTAAGGTGACATTTAGAACCGTTTCCTCTTCATCCTTATAGAGCCAATCCAAAATTGCTGTATCTTCAGAATCTCCCATGGGAAACTTTTCTTTGATAAATTGTCCATTGAACTTGGTAGTGGGCTTTGTTTGTACTTGTGCCAATGTTGATGCTGCTAATATTTGTTGTGGTGTAATAGAAGGTTTTCCATGTGATCGAGGAGATGTAGGTAGATTAGCAAGACAAAAGGAATATTCCCCAACTCCACTTTCCTTGAATTGTAGTTTCTTGTCAAAGCTTTTAGCTAATTGACTGATTTGTGTATCATGCTTAGGAGAAGTATTAGCAAGTGCTTCTCGATTATTTGGAACCAAAGTATCCTGATGAGCTTTGACATTGGCACAAGTTTGGGTGTTTGAATTATCAGCTGGTATAGTGATTTCCTGTCCATCATATGGAAACTTAAGACATTGATGGTAAGTGGACAAAACAACTTGCATTTCATGGATCCACGGACGACCCAACAAGATGTTGTATGCAAGATCTCGATCTAAAACTTGACAAAAGGTGTTTTTGATAACAGGTCCCACTCTGATTGGTAGCATGATTAGACCTTTAGATGTTCTCTCCTCATCATCATAGGCTTTTATAGTAATCTTCCTTCTAGGATCAATGGAGTCTTCTGCAAATCCTAATGCTTGAACCACCTTCAAGGTACATATATTTAGACCAGCCCCTCCATCTATTAGAACACGTTTAACACGAAATTTATGGATCATGACCTCTAAGTATAATGATGAATTATGGGGATGAGTCAGGGAAACATCATCTTTGTCTGAGAATGAAAGGCATGTGGGTGAGGACAAATGTCCTACCATGGCTTGAAATCGGTTCACATCCAAATCTGTGGATACAGTCGTCTCAAAAAGGGCTTTTTCTAAAATTTCCTTGTGTGCAGGGGAAATCTTCAGGAGTTCTAAAATGGAGATTTGAGCCGGAGTTTTTCGAAGTTGGTTAACTAAGTCATATTGATGTTGAGGGAAGGTCTCAATGGATTTTGAAGAGGTACCCTTTAAGATAACTTTAGCTTGGGCTCTTGTTGTGACATTCACTTGTCCATTGTCTACTTTCTCTTTGATTTTTATAACATTGACTCGCTCATCGTCTGTATAGAGGTGACAGATTACATTGTCATCAATTTGGTTCACATTTTTGTCAGAAAACTCTCCCTTTTGATAATTTGGTAGAGGATTGTGAAATGCTTGGTGATCTTCATTGGATTTCTGTTGTCCTTCTACTGTGATAATGCCCTTGTCAATTAGATCTTGAATAGCATGTTTCAAACCTTGACAGTTGTTTGTATGATGACCTCTGCACCTATGGTAGTCACAAAAATAGGCCTCATTCCATGATGGAGGTTTTACACTAGGTTCGTAATTACGTTGCGGTGGTAACATAAGGACATTCTTTTCCATAACCTCTTTGAAAGCTGATTCTAAGGATTGTCCTAGTGGAGTGAAAGTTCTTCTATTGGAGAAGAATGGAAAGCATTGTGGTTTCGTGTTTGAGGTATTCCCTAAAGTGTTGTTGTTGTTTCCCCAGTAGTTTTGGTTGTTGGAAGTCCCCTGATTATTGTTTGTTGGAGGGGGATGATTCTTTCCTTGATTCGCGACTGAATTGACATTGTTGTAATTATTGTGTCGAGTCGCATTGGGAGCACTCAGAACAAATGGCCTAGATGTGACATGATTTGCATCTACAACACCGTCGTTTACAATGTTTTTGTTGCGGGTCCAAAATTTAGACTTGTCTTGATTGTTGTAATGGTTAGATGAGCTAGGGTTGTCCCTATCAAGTTTTATTGTCCCTCTTTTGACCAAAGCACTTTCGATGGTGATGGCATCCTCAATCAATTTCTCAAAGGAAGGTGGGCAATGTAGATTTAAATGATAGCTCATTTCTGAGTTGAGGCTATTGATGAAAGTAACCATTTTCTCCTTTTTAGGAACATGTCGTGGGTACCTAGCGAACATTCTCCTCCATCTTTGAAGAAAGGTAGTGAAAGATTCATTGGGTTTTTGTGAAACTTTGCAAAGATCAATCATGGTGATTTGGTGTTGAATGTTGTAGGCGTATTGTGTTATGAACAAATTGATCAATTCCTCAAATGTTTGAATAGGAGGTGTAATCTTAGATAACCATTCCATAGAATTGACTCCAAGGCTTCGAGGAAATAATCACAATAAATAAGTATCCTTGTGGGCAAACTCCAATGTCATGTTTTGAAAATCTCTAACGTGGTCAATTGGGTCTTATTTCCCATTATAACGATCAAATTTGGGAATTTCACAGTGTTTAGGAAATGGAATCATGTTGAGACTTCTATCAAAAGGATAAGGACATATGTCATCCAAAGTGTATTTCTTGGTTGTGGTTCCCCCTCGTAATTCTTTAATTGTTCCCTGCATTTCTTTAAACTCTTTTTTAAAGAAAGCAAAATCAGATAGGGATGGTTCTTCTTCCTTGCTTTTTAATTTCTCAGTATCAAAGTCTTTAGGCAATTTAGCTCCTTGATCTGCCAAGAAAAGAAACAAACATACAAAAAATTTTAGCTTCGAAAACTCCACAAACCACCTTAGAAAAATCTGGCTATGTTTTAGCTCATCTAGGAAAAATCAGAGCTTATTTTAAACTCTGCCTCAGCGCGATCCGTTCGCTTCTCAATATTTAGGTATTTTTCTATGTATATGTGCTCCTCGCTTTCACGCATCTTAAGGTATTTTGTAGCGATTTTGACTCTTTCTCCAAGCAGTATTTACCTTTTTCTCAGCGCATTTGTAAAATGAATACTTTTAAGTTTCTCGGCTTTCAAAATTGTACGTGCACTCCAAATCTCCGAGATTTTACTCCCATGTTGAGAAAGTGGAATCAACCAAGTTCACTAAGAAATCAATAGTTTTCAAATAGGATCAAGAAGCCCAAAACAAACTTAAGTTACAAACAGACTTTAGATCGTAGAGAATTCCTGTATAAAAGTTGAGACGTCTTGCTCCATTATCCCACATTCCTCCATAGATACCAAGACTACATTAGGGGATTCACCGACGATTATGTTGTAGAACCTTTGGCTACCCAATCTTACTATCAAAGATTAGCATTGTCTCAACGTCACAATCTTAATCAACCTCTTGAGTTTGAAAATATACCACAACCTTCAATTGAATATTCAACGCGTCCTAATCAAATCCTTTAATGACCTTTGATCATATCTGAGGTTTTCTTACATATGCCTATTTTTACAAGATCTCGACACAACTAGCTAGGAGAAACATCTCACCAAGAAACTCCCGCCCACAACATTCAAGAAGAGGGTGAACGTGATAGTCCTCTTTTTAGTGTGAATCGTAATCCCCTTTTCAGTGACAACAATATGGATGATAGAGAGGAATATCCATCTCATATCACAAACACATGAACATAACATCATCAGAAACATCGCCGCTGCATATCATCGCTCATCAAAATAATACAAATGTCCAAATGTCCAATGAAGCTAACAAGGTCAGAACATCATACATAAGACATGATCAAAACTCAATATACATAATGAATCAGCCCCAAATGGCTAACTGGTGGATGCCCCTGAACGAGTTGGTCTGGAAGGAGGTGGCGTGCCACTAATCCCGGCATCAGGATCCTGTCAAGGCCCTGTAACCTCTCTACCATGTGTCGATGTCCATGATCGGGTCCTGGTCCTGCTGTGCGATCTGGGATATGGCTCTCGCTGCTCATGAGGGCATAGCTCCTCATAACAAACTCTATAGTACTCCCCGGGCCCCTAGTACCAACCCCTATGTAATGGCTCCTCGTGGCGGAGGTAATTTCCCTGCGGCACCTTATCAGCCTCTGCCACACCCTCGCCTCCAAGGCTCGCCTCGTGGCATCCCTCTCCACTATAAACTCCAGGACACCTGGAATCCGTATGTGTACCGCAGCATGTGCTTGTGCTTGTGTCTCGGGCTTGTGCGTTGTGCCCTGTGAACTACACTATCATGCTCGGGAGCTCACGCTTAACCCGACTTTAGCTTGCCTCAAGCAATTTCAGTTAAGGTTTGCACCTCGAATTTTTCGTGCATCGTCTGTAAGCCGTTGAGATAAGCCACTTAATTACTTGATTCGGTTTTACCACCATCGGACGGTTCACCAACTGCATTTCTCGCTTAGCCGTTTGTCTCGCGTATCCTCTCTTTATCTCTATCATTCCATCGGTTTCTCGCTTATTTGCCGTTCTCCTTTCCTCGTGATTCTACTTTCACTTCTCTTTCCTTCCTTCCTCTTCCTTTTCTTCTAATGGCGAGCCTCTACCTATAGTTTCGCTTCCACTGCTACACTTTCAGAGTCTCGCTTCGGTTGTAGGCATTATTGTTCGTGGTTTTATTCAACTGAACTATGGAAACAGATGTGTATGAAAATATTGTGCATAATCATCTATCATCCCTGCATCCAATACCTCTGGCCTGTCCGCCCATACCTCGGGTTGTAATGAGGAGTACTCTGTATATGCTGCCTAGTATGGAATGCATGGCCCCCATCCTACATCCCCCTTGCACCGCCCATAATGAGCAACGCCCAGGGGCATCCCCTGAGTGAATCCAAACTGCCTCAGAATATGTAGTGCCAAAAACCTCTCAATAAAAAAGGGCATCCGCCCTATCAAATATCATGGTCGGCAAACAAACGACATCTCTAGGTGATCGGTTGCCCATGCCTCGCAGTCTATGTAGGGCCTCCATATCACCGCATCAACATCATCCAAAACTCACCGCCAGTACTCTACCTTGCCCAGCCTCTGCTGGACAACTGCACCAGAATATGCATACACATACGGCCTCCCTGCTAGTCTCGCTCTAGTGCAAAGTGGTCTCATGACAGCAATGTGCTCCCACGCCCAGATCTGTAACAATGTAACTCCACTCTCCAGGCTCATCGATCCTCTGTACACAATCCAATGTAGATCATGGTACATGTCCGCTAGGACACAGCTACCCCAGGCAAATCTCCGTGGCTGAGTGATCATCCACTCCAGCATCCTCCCCCAACCCACGGCGAATCCCTTGGACCGATGGTCCGGTCCAAGGAAACCTCCGACAAATGCAGCCAACACCTAACTAGAGTGGATAATTTCCATTAAAAATCATCCCGCCTATCCAAGAACCATATATACCGGATCACTAAGACATTCGCTGCAACGCCGGTCCCATCTCCTCAATTCTCCTTGTGGTCATAAACCAAGGCACCAACAACCGTAATCCCCGTAATCCGATACACATCCTCTCGTCATCACACCTATCTCACCCGTCGGCAGTGGAAGGTGTTATGCTCTGAATGCCATCTCTTGGCCAAGGCCGTCAATAGCCCCCTGTTGGCCTGAATGCCTCACGGCATGGTCAACAACGGTCCCAATCCACAGTCTGCTATCACCTGTAACTCTGTAGGAGTCAGCTCTCCTATCCGCTCCCAACATAGTGGGAACTGCTCTCTAATCTAGAGGCTTTTGAAAGCCTCCTATTTTGTTCAACTATCACAACAAATACATCAATCAGACCCATATCACATGATCTATCTAGCCAACATAACATATCAATGACCCATATCAAGTGCTACATCAATCTATCAGCAGGTCCAATCAATCTACTCTATCATCATTTACTATTTGTTTTTCTTTTCAGGAAAGCAAATTTATCAACACACATATCATTTTCTATTTGTATTTCAATCATGAATGCAAATTTTTCTCTCCATTTTTACTATTTGTTTTCTATCGCAGAATGCAAATTTATCACACATCTACTCTTTGTTTTTCAATCACGAGAAGCAAAGTTATCAAACTCACATCACTCAATCAATCATTTTACTCTTTGTCGTTCGTCACAAAGTTATCAGCTATCTACTCTTTGTTTTCTATTTGAAAGCAACGTTATCATTTTTCTATCAAATTTTCTATCCTATCAGCATGATGGTCCTACTATTCATCTATCTATTGACTAAAGAAGCAATTTTAATCATCATTTTTTATCACACAAGCATTCGAACAATGGCAAGACTGCCGCCTATAAGGCGCTAAACACCCATATGCGCTTACGCTTTTTCTCAATTATGCTACATCAAGCTTCCTAGATGCGCTTAAACTCCATATGCTTATCAGATTTCGATGCGCCACTCTAACTCCTGTGTAAGCAACTCTAATATTTTTGGGATTCAACCCTAGATGCAGTTTTTCCCTGCCCTCTAGATGCTTAAGGAACCTACCTAACGGATTTTTCCCCTAGATGCTAACTCTATCTATCTGATGCACTAAAGGATTAGTTTAAATCTATTCCTAGATGCCAATGAATTTCCTAGATGCGCCTAAATGATTGGCCCCGGACGCGCTTAAACTATTCTAGATGCAATTCAAAACATTCAAAAAAAAATTACAACCGATCTTAAAACAATTCAAAATTGATCTAAACCCAAAAATTGGACAACGTAAAAGTGCTGTTCACCACCTATGGTCCATATGCAGTCGGTTCTGATACCATCAAGGCCGCCGGAACCTATGCTCCATGCACTCCATCTCGCCAAGTCACTATCAGAGTTCAATTTTTACCGTAGCAGCAGGGTGAAAATGACACTTTATTTTACCCCTTTTACCTTATAAGGGTCTTTTTAGGGTGGGCATTAATGGTATTTTCCATTTTTCATCCTCTCTTTTTTCAATCGCGGGCATCGACACACATCATCTATCTGAGCTAAATCATTGTTCGGGCCTATCACCACTTCTTCTTCCTCGATTTCTACCTCGAGGGGCAATTACTCCAAAAATTGTTCATTATTAGGGGCAAATTTTTATTTTTCTTCTTTTTGAAGCAATGCTCTGGCCATCAATTTCAAAGAGGGGCAAATGTATACACATAAAAATGGTCATGTCTAATCCCGCAATTAATTAAATATTTATTATTTAATTATTTCTTCTAAAGTCCCTCTACATATGATTAAATTTAATTAATTTAATTATATTGTTCATTCATCTTATTCTTCTTTCATAATTAAATAAATTTCTATTTTATTTAATTATTTTCTATATGTCCACTTTAATTAATTAAATAAATACATTCGTATTTATTTAAATTAATTAATATTTGTTTGAATTTTAAACAACTTAATTTAATTAAATTTAAATACCTCCTTTCTTATTTTTCTTCTAATTAATTAAATGTTTCATTTCATTAATTTCATAAAAGTGATTTAATTAAATAAATCTTATTTAATTAAAAATATCTTATGCTTTCTTTCCAACTCACAATTAGGTATTTTTATTTAATTGTGCAATCTTCTCATATCATAATTAAATATTTTATTTAATTATGAGATATTCTGCTTTTTTCAATAAAACATGATTAAAGCTCTCTTCTTATCACAAGCTTTCTTCTGCTTTTAAAAGCTTAATTAAAATATTTTATTTAATTAAGAAAAGATGAATGTCCTCCATAAATAAATAATTGAATTTTTTAATTAATTATTTATCAGCTTTAAATCTTTCTTTTATTCTTTTAAAGAAAGATGATTTCTTATCTTCTCTTCTTTTTCCTCTTTCATAATAAAATAGAAAAATCTTATTTTTAGGGTTCTTCTATTCTCTCTTCAATTTCATCTTTATTCAACCGTTCGATCTGCTAGGAATTATCACAACCGTTAATCGAGATAGCCAATCAAAATCATTCGAAAAACTCTATAAATACCTGTGTGAATCCAAGCATTGGTAATAGGCAATTAATTAGAGTTTATGCATTTAGTTCATTTAGCACTTTAATCTCATAGCATCATGTTTATTTCAAGCTTTTTAGTTCAAATCATCATCATAGTTTAATCTTGCATCTACATCATATCAAAATCTCGTTCTTTAGGAAGACAGTTTGTTGAGCCTAGCCTACAATCTGAGAATGCAAAGCTGGAATCAACAAAAACACTAAAGATAGAGGACGATAGGACAACAATGGAAGCAGGATACTGAGTTTACACTTCTTTACTCTTTATATTTTGTTTTGATATAATGTCCTATTGGTGTGTTTGAACAGTTATTTTTAATTCATTTACACATCTAATTTTCATACACACAAAGCTTACTTGAACTAGCTATAGGGTTCAATTAACTATTTATATCTGAGAATTTTTGAGTGAAGGAATAATCCACGTTGTTAGTATCTTTGAAGGTTACCTGGGTAGTGCGTTGGTGGTAAACCTTGTTGGGATGAACTATTTTGAGGGTTAGATTTTTATCCTTTTCCATTTTTTGGATTTTTTATCCTCTTGCCTAGGGTGTAAGATACTAAAAACTTGGATTGATATTTCATTGTATCTTTCTAGAGGATATGTTGCGGAAAAGCTTACTTGAACTAGCTGTGGGGTTCAATAAATTGTTGATATCTTAGAATTTTTTAGTGAAGGAATAATCCATGTTGTTTGCATCTTTGAAGGTTACCTTGGTAGTGTGTTGGTGGTACACCTTGTTGTTGGGATGAATTGGGAAGGGTACCATGTGGTACACCTTGTTGTTTGGAATGAACTGTTTCAAAGGTTACCTTGATAGTGCATTTGGTGGCATACCTTGTGTATGGGATGAATTGGGAAGGGTACCATGTGGTACACCTTGTTGTTTAGACAATGCCTAGATCACAATATGAGCTTAAAGGCATAGATCAAGATTTATTTTGAAGCAAGATGTAAGTACTTGCCCCCTAGTGTCTAGCAATGTAGGTGATGGATTATCTTATGATAGGATAACATTTTTGGATAGAGAATTCCCCTTTGTAAAATTTCTCATGGCTTAGATAATGATGGATATGATAGGATCAATGATAGTGGCCCATGTCAGGATGTCTTCCATAAGAAAGTGTAAAGTGTATACCAAACATTTGTCAAGATCAAGGTAAGTTGGATTTGGATAAAAAATGGATTAGATTTATTATGGATTAGTTGAGATGATTCCACCTGAAATGGTGCATGCAAATACTCAATTCTACACGTGATGCATGTTTTCTAGGTTTTCATCATGGTACTTGTCAAAAGTGCCACCATAGTGGTTTTCACTAGAGGACAATTTTTCTCTTGACTATTTTCTTGATTTTTTTGTTTTTTATTGATTTTTGATGTCACACAAGATGCCTGTTTACCAGGTTTTCATCATGGTGACAATTTTTCTGCTCTTGTTTGAACCACCTGGTGGTATTGATGTAGATGCTGCTAGTGTTGATATGGTTGTTGTTGCTATCATGACATGTCAATGATATCCTTCTTGGAGGAGTTTTTTTACTAGGACACGAGCACTTGAATGTAACCCATGATAATTCTTATCTTCCTTGTTGATACTAGAGTTAACCTTTCCTTGATGCACACATTGTGATAGATTTCCCTTAGAGTCCTTATGATAAAGAGTTGATGCCAACGCATGGTCAATGTGAGATTGGGATATCTTGGATGGCGAAATGCGTTGAGGGATATGATATTCAGATGGATTGGTCGACAGTTTGGAACCTTTGACTCTCCAAACTTGGGATGATGAGCAATAATGGGTGGATATAGATATTTGATTGGGACCAACATCTTGATATACCTTTTAGGTTGCTTGTGAAGCTTTCTTTTACATTGCTGGACATTTTTGATGGATGAAATTACCTTCTTGATTTTTCTCCATAGTTTCTTTGAATAATAGAGTTTGATAGGGATGATTTTCTTGTTTTTTCTTTTGTATCCATTTGTATCTTGCTTGTCCATTTTGTTTTGTTGATTCTTTTGCTTCAATGACTTGTTCCTTTCTTGGGTATAATTTTTTCTCTTGTTTTTGGTCCCAATGATAGTGTGAAAAAATATGTGGATGATGATTCATGACATGGCTAGTTTTAGTGTTGGTAGCAATTTCATCATAAGAACTCTTTGTGTTCTCTATGTTGATGCTTGCATTAGATAAAGTTTCCCCCAGTATTAGAGAGGCATCATTGATATGTTTAGACCTGTATACACCTAAAAATGGTCTGGATAATCTAATTAATTAAATATGATTTATTTGATTAATTAACCCTTCTATTCTCATCTACTTATAAATAAATACAATTATTTATTTATATAGTTCACGTTTAATTCTTCCATCTTTATCATATTATTTCATCTTAATTAAATAAATGAATTTAATACTTTGTTTTATTTAATTATTATTATCGAATTCTTCTATAATTATATATTTATTTTATCTTAATCACATCATCCCATCTTAATTAAATAAACAAATTCAAATACCTTGTTTTATTTAATTATATGTTTTCTTTCATCTAAATTAAATAAACAAGTCACCTACTTTTAATTACCACATTTCTTCCATATTTATTTAATAAACATATTTCTATAGTTTTTTTTATTAAATTAAATATTCTCTTTTTCTAATTTGAATAAATCCAAATATTCAAATTAAAGCATATTTCTATAGCTATTTCCTCTTTTCACTCATCATATCCACCAACAAAATTAGATATTTCATATCTAATTAATTCAACTTGAACTTCATGAACAAATTTGGATACAAATTTGAGACAAATTATAGGAAAACTCCATCTTCTTCCATTGATCATTCCTATCCTCTGGCTAAATGTTTTTGTGGGGAGGAACAATCTCCATAATCTTCTTAGGCTTCTTCATCTTTTACCATTGGTTCTTTCAAATCAAATCCAGACCCTAACTTGTTGCCACATCAAAAATATGCTGTCGGGAATCTATAAATACAACTTCATTCCACAGTAAAAGGATCCCAACTTTGTGCAATATTACTCTATAGAAATAGCATTAGAGAAATTAAGCATTTGAGCATTAAGCAAACAAAAAATAGTAATTAGCAAATCATTTTAGAATAGAAATCATAATCATGGCTTTTCATTTAGTTTCATCTTAGTTATGGTAGTTTCTTTTATTAGTTTCATGTCATTTTCAGAAATAGCACCAATCTTATCATTTAGAAATCATTACATAGGATTAGTTTTCTACATATTAACAACATCTCATTCTCTAGATTGGCATTTTAACAGTCATAGTGCTTACACAATCTGAGAGCCACGATGATTTAATTAATCTTTGGAGATAGAGAACAATAGGGCGCTTTTAAGAGATTTCTTGCTTTAATTAGGTTAGTTGTTTGTTTAAATATCTTGATATAATGTCTTATTAGGTGTGTTTGTTATTCATTATGCATATTTTACTCACATAAATTGGTGCCCATCATGGGGCACAAAAACCTCATTTTTAACATCTTTTTATGAAAAGTGTGCTCAAAGGTTTTTGACGTGGTTTTTTTTAGTGCGATCAAGATTTTTTATGATGCATACGACATATATTTTAGCGCATCCAATTATTGTTATGTTGCATCCAATAGGTATTTCAACACATACGACTACTATTACGGTGCATCTAGTATTCTATTTCACCACAGTCAGGGGGTTTTCTTTCAGCAAATTAACCCTTTCTTTTATCGCATTCAACAATTTCTATAGTGCATAAAACTATTACTTTAGCACATTCAAATATTGTTTTAGCGCATCTAATAACTATTATAGTGCATCTGACTATTTTTGCAGAATTTCAAAAAAAAAATCAAAAATTAATCACTATTTTCTTTGTTGTGGGTACAAAATACACTTGTCAAAGAAAAAAATTTCCAAATTACTAATGGTGTTTGCAAGGATTTAATTTTATTATTTCTTTTCCTTTGGTTAAGATAATGAATCTAGCTTAATTAAAGAAATAGTTTGAACCCCATGTCCATTGTGTTTCGAAAGCAATAGGCTTATGCTCTCCCCTTAACTAGGTGATCAAAATGCTAGACTTGTTATCCTACTTTATTAACACCTTTAGAAGGTTTACTGTAGTGGGAAAAAGTAATCACCCTATGGGAATGACCTAAGTGGGAAAAACCAAGGCCAAGTTTTCCAACCCACTCTAAACAAAAGTGAATTTGGGGAAACCCACATTCAATGGAAGTGTGTGGGATAACCATCCCCAAAACCTTTTTTTTAAAGGTCGGGAGATCTCCTAAGGGAGTTTATTTGTGCCACATTGAACATAAACAATTTCTAAGAACTTTAGTGTAGAATCCAACTGTGTCAGTTTCTGGACACTTTTCATATCATAGTGCAATGGGAGGGAAGAATCTTCCCCCAAGACACTCACCATATAACTATCAGAGACCCTAGCCAAAAGTGGAGGATTCAACTTTGGTTAAGACTCAGGAAAGGAAAAAACACAGGCGACCTCTGGGGGGTGATAGGGCTGTGTGAGCTAACATAGTTGCAAGCTATGGGTTGTTATATTCTTAGTGACCTTTGAGATTAGAAGAGTGTTTGAACTATATTTTCTTTTGTTAAACTCGTGGAAATTGAAAGAATCAGACTTGATTCTAGAATACACACTTTTTGTTTAATATGTAGTGTTGGAATCAATGTTTACAAACTTGCTCTTGTGTCTGTAAAGTCATTTTTGAAGGTATCATCCAATTAGATCATCAAATTCTAAGATTTACAAGTAAAACACCACTCCAAAATCTTCATTGGTTAGAAAATTTCACCTTGGAATCAATCTTTTTACTGAGAAAAAGTAGAAAAAATGAACAAAACTATGAAAATACTAACCACTTCTAGATTAGTGCAACCAACCTCTATTTCAGTGCATATACCTAGTCTATTAGTGCATCTTCCTTATTTAAAAAATGCATTAAAACTTTGTTTCAATGCATATGCCCAGTCTATTAGCACATATTCCTTATTTAAACAATTCATTAAAACTCTATTTTAGTGCATCTGTCCTATTTTGCAATGCATCTATACAGTCTGTCAACACATTTACCTATAATTTTAGTGCAACCAACCTATGTTTCATCACATCTACCCAGTCTGTCAGTGCATACACCTTGTTTTACAACACATGTACCTAGTTTCTTAGCGCATTCAATTAGTTTATCAGTGCATTCACATCCTATTCTATCTAAACTATATTATAGCACATCTGAGGTCTGTTATAGTGCATCCACATAATAAAAGAACCAAAGAGTTATTTTTACCTCCTATCAGATAGTTGACATTAGAATTTGGATATTTATCAGAACAAAAACATTTTCTCAGTCAAACCAGTGTCTTAAACTTGGAAAAATAGGACCTTACAAGCCAAACTCTTCCAAATTAAATCAAGATCTTACACTTTTAAAGTGACTTATCATAAAAAAAACTCTTGATTATTAAGTTAAGTCTCATTATCAGGATTAGTCATCCTACAATCATGAAATGAAATGGTATAAAAAAAGAGAAAAATATAACTTAGTCACATCAATAGAATTTATTATTCTATTTGACTTAGTTATTATCTTTAGCACTACTTAACAAAAAGATCAAAGTTTTGTGAAAACCCTAACACTTGTATGCCCATTTTAACAAGGTTACAAAGACAAAAACTCATAGAAAAATAGATTGAATCTCTAAATATCATGGCTGAAGAAAATCCATTTCATAGATTCAATCGATCTGAACCTAAGGAAATAACTGAAGAGGACATTCAAACTGCACAATAAGATCCTAACTTCCACCAATTCATGGAAAATGTTTTGGAAAAGGATGGAGAAAAATACATTTAATGCTAGCTGAACTAGGTGCAAAACTTCCAAAGGACTTTGATGTTAATCAACTCAAAGAACCTATAGGAACTGAAATAAAAAAAATAGATCAAGTGATTGCCCTAACACATCAAATGCAAAACTTGCAACAACAACTTCAAGATATGCAAAAGGGGACCACAAGAAGGTACTCATTATAGGACATTTGTCCCTATCCTTTTGATCAAAGTGTGGACATGATACCATTTCCTAGACATTGTGAATTCCCAAAATATGACAAATACAATGGTAAAACTGATCCAATAGATCATGTGAGGGAATTTAGAACCATGAGTTTAGAATTTTCACAAGAGGAAACTTATTTGATGAGGTTGTTTCCAAGAAGCTTAGGAGGTCAATGTATGGAATGGTTCTCTAAACCACAACTAGGAATTCAATCTTTTGAGGAACTAGTCAACAAGTTTATCTCATAGTACTCCTATAATATTCAACATGAGATAACAATAAAGGATCTTTACAATACAAAAAAGAAGAAAGGAAAAACATTCCTCTCATTTCTACAATGATGGCTAAGGTTGTTTGCTAGGTATCCTCGTTCCATACTTGAAGAGGAGTAGATGGAACTATTCATTGACAACCTAACTAATGAGATGAGCTATAGGCTTGAACTACAATGCCCTCCTACATTTGAGAAAGTGATTGAAAATGGGCTCAATATCGAAGAATCCTAGGTCAAGAGGGGTAATAAAAATCTACAATGAAGGATCAAATAATGCAAACTCCTTGAATCACTACAATAACAATGATAAACCAAAGTTTTGGCAAAAGAATAGAAATACTGGTAACAATGATGTTGTAAATGAAACATAAAATGAGAAATCGGTATTTAATTTGATAGCGACTACTACAAAGATCAATTAAAAAAATGACCAAAATGTCAATAAAAAAAATCCGAACAATGGTGAATCTAAACCACAATCATATCAAAAACCACCAAATTGAAGAAGATTCACACCGTTGGGACAAACACTAGAATCAACAATGAGAGAACTTCTTACACATGGACTTATCACATTGCCTAAAGCAAGAAATTGGGAACCAAGAGTAAAGCCATCTTGGTGGAATGACATAGACTATTGTGACTTTCATAAAAACAAAGGACACAAAATAAATTATTATATGTAGTTGAAACATCTAGTACAATATTTGATTGATAACAAGAAATTATTCATAGAAGGACATGAAACGAAAAATGATCATAGTGAATTTAAAAATCCTTTACCAAATTATGAAAAGGGAGAATCTTCTTCTGCAAACAGTAAAGGTAAAAATGTAAACTACATTTATGACAACACTATTCATTGTATTTCTGCTATTGAAAATAATGGTGGCACTGATAATCAAACTGATAACGTTGGAATCAATGACATCATACCAATAAATCTAATCCCAAACATGGTCACATCCAACAATCAGATTAATGTCATAAAAATAAGGGAAAAGCAAGATTACCAACCAATATCAATATTAGAACTCCTTAAAATCTCACCATCTCATAAGGAGGTTTTGGAACAAGCTCTTGTGGCCACCACATTACCCAATAATCTAGAAGTTTTCCACTTCCAGGCTATGGTGGGACACTTAACCATGCCTCACTTCCTATCATTTTCTAAAAGATGATGTATCACTAAATCATCCGCACAATGCTTCCCTTCACATTGAAGTATTAATCCACAAAAACCATGTTAAATGTGTCCTAATAGATGGTGGAGCTGGTTTAAGCATTTGCACTTTAAAACTAGTCCATGCACTAGGATATTATAATAATGCTATTGATGCCAAAAAGAAAATCACAATAAAATCCTATGATGAAGAAGAGAGATCCTCCAAGGGATTGATCGTGTTTCCTATTCAAGTAGGAGCAATTGTGAAGAATATAGTTGTCTAAGTGCTAGACAAAGAGCTAACACATAATATACTATTGGGATGTCCTTGGATTCATGAAATACAAGCAGTGCTTAAATTTTCCTGTCAATGGACAAGAAGTCACTATTTTAGCTGACTACAACAAT
>VDFB02054270.1:0-52375 GCA_007258455.2 Sequoia sempervirens | reverse complement strand
TGACTCCCACACCATTGAAGATTTAGTGGAGCTAGCTTTCTAATGATATCTCATTCACCAAATTTTGATATTGTATGCCCAAGTTATGGACAAAAGAAAAAAATAGATCCTTTAGGGCCAAAGGAGGGTTCAAAGGGGCCATCCCTATTGATTGTATCGCTAACGTCAATGGAATATTTTGTGAAATATTGCCTTTTTTTGAAAAAAATAGCTACTGGGAAAAAAGATCCATTGAAATATTCTAAAAGATTCTGTTGGCTGGGAAATTTGAGGGTGCCAAAAAAACCTATAGGAAAAGTTAGAAAGTCGTTAATAAAAGAATATTTCAAGAATCTTTAAAGATTTTGGCACTGAAATTTTGGAGGTTGCCAAGCACTGCCTTTGGGCAGGCCGCTGGGGGTGCCACTCTTAAAATAACACCCAACACTTTTAAAAAGCACTTTATTTATTTATTTTCATTTTTTGTGTCAAAAGCTTCATAAACACTTGATGGTGAAATAAGGGAAATTTATAGTCAAAATTTGTCGAATCACCCTCCTGAATCCAATAGTGAGGTTCAGTTCATGACAAAATGCTCTAAAATCACAACTACCCTTTAGATCTAAAACAAAAGCACTTCAAAGCCTAGTAGATCTGACCTCAGGAGTCCAAATCAGGCCAAACAAAAGGAAAATATGACTTTCTCGACAACTTTGAGTCTAATGGAAGACTCTATTTTGGTCCAAATGCACCAAAATTTCACCCACCTCCAAAATTTATAGAAAAACAAAGGGGATTCTTGATCTAAAGCCTATAACCTTTGTTGAAGAAAAAACCTTCATAAATTGAGAAGGAGTTCACTAAATCCACATTGTGATACCATGCTAGATTTGTGAATAACACAAGACATAGGATCAAATAATGAACAAAACACCTTCCACCCAAGATCTATGCAAAACAAAGATTGTCTCTTCCTCAAAAAGAAAATACTTATAAAACGAACCTAAAAAATCTTCAAGGAAAACAAGAGTCCTCAAAGGTTGAGTGTTCTATCAAAGGCACGGAAGCTCTACAGATAATACAATGATGGTTAAGTTCTATATAGGAGAAACCCTAAATGATAAAGGGATTAGATTTGGACAAGTATCAATATCACATGAGATGAGACAAAATGATCTAATAATATCTCACTTCAATTAACATAAAAAAACACTTAATTAAATAAAGAACTCCTAAGTTTATCTTAAGTGCATGCAAATAAATTAGACTAACAATCAATTAAATATTAATTAATTATTAGATAATGTATGATTACTCTAACATAATTCATATTGATTGTACACCTTTGCAGATTTTGCTTTTGATGATGACATTGTTCCTTCAGCTATTGATCATAGTTCCAGTGTGGACCATGATTCAGAGTAGACATTTGGCTTCTTTAACTTGGGAGTTTTCACATCAGATCCCATTCTTGAGCCTTACATTTCATCTCCTCCATCTTCTGTTACATTTGATGATGCTCATGTTGGCACAATTTTGGCCTCTTGTAATTCAATGCAGTAGGATCTACATCATCTTCCAACTACATCCACTTGGGATGTAGAGTCCATATTTGAGATTTGGGAGACACCATTGATTGCATACATTTTCTCTTTGATGGATATGATCCTTCTTCAATTATTGTGAGGGAATACTTTGACCCTTGTGTTCATTCTCTACATCATCATTCTTCATAGTTTGATGTGAGTGTGGATAATTTTGGACATCATTTGGAGGAGGCCTCATTGTCTTCAGAGGAGACATTTGTCTTTGGAGTGTGTTCTAAATCCATCTCTAGGAGATTCTCAATTGACATCTTCAGTTGTGTGGCCTAGAATTCCTATTTGGAGTGTGTTAGCTTTTGACATTGACATGGAGACACTTGAGCATTGTTTAGAAACATCACATATCTTTCTTCCCACATCTTCCTTTCAAGAATGGGAATACATCCTGCATATCATCCTAGTTTTGTTTCTTCCTAAGGGGAGGAATATTTTTTGGTGCGATTGGGTCATCTTCAACATTCAATGTCGAGCTTCTATGATTGTAGGAAACTCACCATTGAGGGGGGTTACATGGTGGTCTCTCTTCTTCTCTCTTATTGGGGGGTCTTTTTCCTTTCATGAGATTTTGTCCCTCTTATTCATTATTGAGAGTATTTTGTATTTCATCTCTCTTTTAGGAAGGAGTTTTTTCCCACCGGGTTTTCTTCTTTTCTCCATTTGTGAGAGATTGTATCGTATTTGTACATGGGTACCTAACATGGCCTTGTAGGCATGATCCATCTTTGCATCTTTGTATAATAATACTCCCTAAGACGTACTTAAGGGGGTGTTGGTGTAAATAGGTGTTTTACCTATCTAGGTCCTATTTACATGTTAATTCCACTTAGGTACTATGAGGGAATCTTTCTAGATAGTGTTATTTATCACTAGATCTTATCTTATCTTTTGGCATTTAATGTTTATGTCATAAGTCATTTAATATTTATTGAGGTAGGTGTCTCATTATATAGGATTAAGAAACATGTTAAGATCTTATCTAATCTTATCTCACACTTTACCTTTATAAGAATGGAAACATTTGTACATCATAAAAAATTTAGTTCAGTTGAGTCAATTCAATATATCACTGCAATCTTAAGTATTGCATATTTTGGCCATGTTTTGTATCCATTATTGCTAATTCATGTTCTTGCTTTTCCCTCTTGTAGAATGTTGTTTTTGGATTTTGAAGGTGATCCTGGAGGGTTGCGTCCCTGAGTTACTAACATATAGAAGAACACCAATGATGAAAAATATAAAAAATGTGGCTTCTTAATTCATTAGAGTGCACCAAACCAAAGGGAGTTCCATAATTTGTAAATGATGTTAAAAAATTTCCACTTAGATGCATGAAGTGCACCATAACACTAACATGATCAAATTTTTATTAAGGGGAAAACGATGGCTAAGTGCATGCCTTCATATAGAACAAATCATTTTTTTAAAAATGAAGTGTTATTAAACCCTAAAGAATGCACTAGTATATGGGTAGGTCCAATTTTTGAAAAATGGTAAATATTGGTCATACACATAGTGGTACTATTGGGTGAATATCTTGTAATTCCTTTACAAATTACAAAATAGGGATTTTAGCCACAACTATGATGAGAATGTTCTCTCCTCTCAGAAAGGGGAGGCTCCCTTCTTACTTCTTATTGGAACCAAGAGTAAACTATGCTAAATGAAAAGTATTTGCATTAGCTTTAACCATGTGGGTTGTGTTACATTAGCCATTTTTTGTTCTTTCATAAACTATGTTTATAATGTTCCACAGTAATATTTTGCAATGCTCTACACCTCTAAATATCTACCTAAGCAATAATCGCCAATATTCTTGATTAACATAAGAGTAATCAAAGAGTACCGGTACAACTAAATTATAAGTAACCGGAAGACACACGAAAGCACAAAGACTTCTTGATGCCCTCTATGATATTTTTGAAGTAACAAATGATGTACATTGTAGCACAAAGTCTATCAACCCACTTCACCAATAGATCTACACACAAAGTGAAAAACTCCAAGCTCAAAGTCTTGATAATCCTCACCAAGAAATACTTACATCACACAATTTAATGTCCTTCCAATCATAAGAAAGAATTACCACTTATCCAATAAACAATAAGAGAAATCAGCAAGAATGACATAAATACATTCTCACTCATACGAACTTGATTCAAAAAAAGGATGAAATCAAAATTCACCTCCTTCTATTAACTAAATTTGAACTTGTAATTTGAACACAAAGTTTCAAAGTTGAGTCACAATTTGGGCAACACTTTATTGCATAATATTAAAGGTGATAAATACAAAATAACTCCCTCATATATAAAGGAGAGTTGAGAGTTAATCTAGGAAAAGAAATAACTACTTTGACTTAATCAAATAGGAGAGTCCAATTTTATTTGGGACTTCTCTATTTTTAGTTGTAATTACAATTTTGAAAAATACATGTAAATTGTTCAAAACTAATTACAAAAGGCATGGAAATGATAAAAACTAAACTAAGGAAAAATCAACCTTCTCCAACGTCCTTCATCAGGAAATCATCATACTTCTTCATGAAGGCAGGAACTTCATCTTTATCTGTGCCTAAATAATGTTTGGAAATGGCAAGGAGGATTGACTCCTTTAGTGTATCACAAGCTTCATCATGCCTTCCTAAAATAATTTTAAGTTGTCCAAGGTCAACTAAATATCTAGCAACTTATCCATTGAAGCCACTGAAAAGGCTTGATCTTCAAACTCTTTTTGGATCATACTAGTAAATTCTTGGACAACTGTTTTTGAATAGAGGACCTTATCATTACCATCATGCAATTTACAAGGAAGCTCTTCAACCCTATTGATAAGTTTCAATTTTTTGTCCTGGCCGACTTCTCGAGCACTTTGAAAATCATCAATCAAATATTTGTGGACATTCACCTTATGTATCATAGTCTCCTTCACCTCTACATACATATCTTGATTTGGAATGATTCCAACTTCCACTAGCATATCCAACTTGAGCTCCTTTAGTTTCACCCAATCTTGCAAATGTTTTTCCATATCTTCCTTTTCATGAACAAAAGCATCAATAGTTTCATCTAACGTTGATTTTATGGCTTTCATCCTTTTCATTTTCTTCACTAAAGATACCAAGAGTTCAAAACCTTGTGCAACCATCTGGTCTAAGAATTCACCAACCACCTTGCCCCTTGTGTGCATCTTCTCCACCTTTTGAATCATAGGGTCCTCAATATTGACAGCCACTAGTTCAAAAAACTCAAAAGTTTGGGTAATCTTTTGTAGTACAATTGTTAGTTGTCTTTTCTTTGTATTGATCCTTCACTTTCTTGATTGTATCAAACTTCTCAATAAGAGTGTTCAATGTCGATTGGGCATTTGCTTTTGCATTCTCATGTGTGATCTTCCCCAATTTGACTCTTGTCACATAATATTCTGAGATATCCACCTCTTCCTATGTTTTATCTAGAGGGGCTTGTGCCACCTCCACATACTTGTTATCCTCTTTGTCGAACAACAACCTTGAGAGATTCTTTGCCTTCTTCTTGGTTCTTTTTTTTGTTGATGCAAGTTGCACAAAGTTGAACTCATCTAAGGAGATGGCTTCTTTTCTCCTCTTTGGTGTTTGCAATGAGACCCAAGGTGGGAGTGGCGAGCTCTCTCTTGGATTTGTAGCCATTGTTTGAGATGTTGTTGTTGCACTCACAAAAGTAGTGGTTATGATAGGAGTTTCATTTAAAACAACACTAGGAATATCAACACTCAACACTTGAATAGACTCATTCATGAATTGTTCTAAGTTAGAATGAGATGCGATGAAATACGAAGAAGACAAGCTAAAAAATATATAGGAGATCCTAGCACATTATCCAAACCATGTTTAGGACTTTGAAAAATAGAGCCTGAAGGGGATGAATGTATGCTCTGGATTGATATTGGGGGTAATATGAGCAGTGACCGCAGGAGTGACTATAACAGTTGGAAAAGATTGATCAACTGTTATAGCAAGAATTTCAGGAATAGGTGAAGTCATAGGAGGAGTAGGAGCGGCAGTGACAATGGGGGAAGAGGAGACAAGTGGTTTTCTGGAATATCCTCATGGGGAGACATTTTTGATTCCTCATGTTATTCTTTCTCTGCTTGCCTCTCTTCTTGCACAAATTTCTCATGTCCTTCAGTAGATGGATCTTTTGTGGTCTTTTTTCGTTTCTTCCTACCACCCTTGACCACAAAATTGATTTTGGGTTTGTATGACCTGCTTGAACTTGGAGCATCACTCTTGTTCTTGGTTCTCAATTCATATTTATTACTAGCAGGATCTTGAGTCTCCTCCTTTGACCCAATGAGAAAACGTTTCAAATGAATTCCCCTTTCTTGTAACCAAACATTGGTGTTAGAAAGAATAGGTTCAAATATTTCACAGACTAAGGTCACCTATTTTTGAGACCATTAAATGGGAGGAAGAAGAGATCCTACAATTTTTTTCTATTCATAGGCTAGATCTAGGATGTCACCATCATCTTCCATGACTTCAGGAATGTCTTCCAAATCCTACTCTTCAATCTGTTTTAATGTGAGCCTACAATAGTCCAACTTTTTTATTTCCTCATCTATCCTAATATTAGCCCATATTTCTTCAATTTGGTGCACATATGTATAGGCTTTCTTGATTCGATCCTTCATACCTTGGCAATCAAAATTAAGCCTTCTCTTAAATATTTTTAATGTGACCTATTGCATTTCAGGCTCAACATCTTTGGCTTTAGGAGAAATTTGAATGGAATACATGCCAATTGCTAATGGAAACTTGAATCCTGGCTTGTGGGATTCCATTTTCTTGCTATACACTTCAATTATTTTCCTACACAACTCCATGAAGACAATATTGTCTATGAGGTAGTGTGGGAGCATATAAGATACCCAGTAAAGCAACCAACTAGTAGATATTGGAAAGTAGGAAATTTAAGATACAAACAACTATATTTATTCACAACTTTTCATGCCTCATATGATACTCTTTTCCATTCAAGCTCTGGATCAAAGGAACACATGAATAGAGCAAAGAACACATCATTCACCATTCAGAAATGGTGAATGCTTCCGTTCAGAGTTATATGTGAAAAATAGTTATACACTTGGGTCACCCTTCTATTTCCCTCTATTGTCAAACCTGGAAAATTCCTTGTTGAGTTGTAATGGCATACACCAAGTATAAAATTAGATAGAACTTCTATGTTGTAAGCACCTTGATCAATTTTTCATGAATGGCATTGTTGATTTCTTCACCCCAGAAGATCTTTTGTCTCCTCTTCAAAATAATCTTGATGTAGAGATACATCCAATTTTCAAAATTGGATGAGACAGGCAATCATTGCACTCTATTGAGAAGAGTGATTAGATCGTTTACCTCTTCAATGAAATTTCTACGAGGTAAACTCTTGGGCCACCTAAAAATTCTTGATAAAGGTGACTTCAACCATTTACTATTGATTGCCCACTTAGTAGTGTCTAGGTATTTATCATATTCCTCTTGTGAAGATTCCTTTGAGATCTCCACATATCTATCAATTCTCAAACAAATGAAAGCCTTATCACATAACTCGACATCCAAACTTATATCACATTTCCATTTACATCTTTGACACTTCTGGTATCCTTATCATAGTGAGAAGCAACTTGCAAAACAAACTCTGAGTTATGTGCTACAACAGGAAAGGAGGACACCAATTGGATATTACTTTGAATAATGGACCCCATACCATTGTCCAATGGCTTCTTTTTAGTCCTCTCCAGAAACTCTAACATGTCAACATGCCCAATTTCTATCTCCTTTATATCATCAATGTTTGATGTGACCACGCTGGCTAGAAACACTCCTTGATACTTGTATTTCATGGCTTCTCCTTTGCTAGGAGATAGATCTCACATTTGAAGAAAATTGTCTTTGAAGAAATGCAGATGTGAAGATCTCGAAGTATGTGCACAAGAAGTCGCATGACAAATTCATGGTTTTGCAATGTTAGGAATATCTACATATTGGATATTGCATAAGCGTGGAAATTCAGAGTGATTGCATAAAACTTAAGGGCTTGAAAGCGATGGATGCAAAAAATGGAGTGCAAGCAGTCAAATTGGCAAAAAGAAAAAAATTCCCCAATGTTAGAGAAATTTTGCAATTTGGTGTTAGGTTGCTGAAAATCAGTGCCTTTGTAGGTGGAATGGAGCAAAATGTTTGGGCACTAAAAAATAGCACTACTACAAATGAATTTTAACATTTGCAAAAAATTTTCAAAGTCGTTAAAATTTGACGACATTGCAATTTGAAGTAACTTTGATTTTTTGTCAAATCAACAAAATTGTTGACATTTCATGTAGGTAAGTAATCAAAGTGCAGGATCAGTGAAAAACCCCGATCTTACATTTTAATCTTGAAAGTTTTATTTTCTATGCACAATCGGCAAAAAATTCCACTAGCACATTGATAAGTTGGGCTATGTTTTGCTTGAGTGGTGAAAAACACCAATCACACAAGGTACATGAGTTTGAGATTGAGCTAGTCAAATGCTTGATCAAGGAAAAACCCCACCGTTGCATGTTTGAAAATAGGCTATGTTAATGTAAGGTCGGGGAAAAATCCCGACCATGCAATACATATCAATTACAGGTTTTAACACTTGCAATGCACAAAGATCCCAAATAAGGTTAAACACATAGAACTTTAAAATGGATCCTTCGAAACATTTAGGTTCAATGTCTTAAACTGGGAATCACAATATGGGTTAAACAAACAAAACCTGCGCACCCATGAAAGAGGCTAGGGTCAGTTTCAAACAATGAATAATATACAAAGCAAACATAAAACAAAGGATGCAAATGCAATAGAAAAGAACCCTAAAAATTTAAACATAACCAAAACAAAACAAACATATACAAAAAAATAAAACATAAAAACCCTAAAAGAAAACAAAAGATAAAATAGCATACTAAGAGGAAAAAGGTGGTGATGGAAAGAACTTGATCAAACCCTAGCTCGAGATGTTGAAAAATCAGCACAAAAGTTGCACACAATCAAACTCACATGCCTCAAATGAACTCGTAAGGATAAAGATAAACAAACAAGCAAAGAAATGAGAAACAAAAGAGTTAAAACCAATTTAAAAGTCATTAAAATTGGCAATAAATGCAAACTCGTGTGAGGCCGAAATTGAAGGGGCGGGACAATTTGACGCTGACACAAATTACAACATGAAAGACAAAATGTAAGGTTGCTAAAAATCAATGACCTTGCAATTTTAATTTTTGTATTCTAACTTGCAAGGATGCTGAAATTTAGCGCTCTTGCAAGTGTAAAAAAAATTCTAACTCCCAACAACTAAATTTTCACAACTTGCACCAAAAGGTGAAATTCAACGAAATGACAAAGGGTTACACTAAGAATGATTTTTTTAGGTTGGGGGACCATGCACAAGGACCAATTCAATTTGCCTCATTTTGCATGCTTAGAGTGTGTGAGCTACAAAATAGGAAAGTTTTGTAGGGGCTATCCCACAAATTGAGCACAACTAAATTTGAGGATAACAACTAGATCTTGAGTGAATTGCTTCAAATGTTGTTCGCTATGTGGTAGCAAAAATGGAGTGCCATCTTGGTTTGCAAGCAAGAAACTATTTTCACTATGTAAAGTTGGTGAATCTTGAAAGGTCCTCTCCATAGTGACTCAAACTTTATGTGCATACCTTTGGGCTCTCTTCTCTTGTCCCACAAGAGAACTAGATATCCAAATTAGAAATCTTGAGACTTTGTTTTATTGTCAAAAATCTTCTTGACTTGATCTTGGTGTTCTGCGATATGGTCCACCACTTGAACATGCTTCTCCTCTAGTTCGACGAGGTACATGATACGCTTGTCGACAAAATTATCAAATATCTCATCTTCTATGGCCTTATCCAAATTTAGTGTGGGCAATTCCAAGGTGATTGAAATCTTTGATTTCAACCCATACAAGAGTTGCAATGGTGACATACCTATTGCCTATTTTGGGGTAATTTTATCATCCCATAAAGAATCATACAATGCCTTGTACCATGATCTCTAGTTATCGTCAACTAACTTTCGAATGATTGTGACCAAGTTATTATTGCTTTATTCTACCTGACCATTACCTTGAGGGTAATAATTTGAAGAATGTGACAATGTGATTCTATGCTCAAAATAGAACTCTGTGATCTCACCTAATGAGAATGCAGTAGCATTACCTACTATGAATTTTTTTTAAACATAGAACTAGGAAAGATATTTTCTTTGAGGAAATTGCACACTACCTTTGAAGTAGCATGCTTCACTGGGATAACCTCCACCCACTTGGTGAAGTAATCAATAGTTGTGAGGACATAAACATGTCCTGCACTTAATGGTGGATTGACAACGCCAATGAATTCAATGCCCCATTGTTGGAAGGGTTCCTCTATGACGACCAAATTAAGAGGAAGAGCAACCAACTTAGGCTTCCCTACAAAATTTTGGCATAGTTCAGAATTATGTACCTAATTATACACGTCCTAAAATAGTATAGGCCAATAGTATTTATCTTGCAATATTTTGTGAGCTATCATTGATGCAGAGAAATTTCTGCCATATGCCAAGTTTTGGAAAGACTCCAACAACTTACTTTGTTGTGCCTTGTCAACATAATGCAGAAAAGTACCATCAAGAGCCGTCTTATACAAACCATTGTCCCATAAGACAAAATTTGTAGTCTTGAGCTTTAGCGTCCTTTTCTCTTTATATGTCAGATTCTCCGGACATTCTCCATATGTTAGAAAGTAAGAGATATTGGAATACCACTCATCAGTTGTACTAATGAATAAGACAATAGGAATATATTTGGTGCTTACCTCTTCATGATTTGAAACTTTGTCAGGCTTGTTGTTAGCAGTGAGCTGACACAAACCTTCCCCACACACTAATTTGATGGGCTTTATCTCCATGTCATACTCTTGAATTTTCACAATCCAGTTGCCTCTTTTTGTACCAAATTCCTACTATGTCAAGATTTACTTGACTATAGAATTTGACACTAGTGAAATGACATGAGAGTTAAGTATGTAGTACCGAAAGTGCTTCATTGCCTTAACCACGACAAATGCATGTTTTTCCATTTGAGAGTACTTCAAATCATGAGCCTTCAATGGACAACTCATGAATGCAATAGGGGACTCAAACCCCTCACTATTTTGTTGCACCAAAATGATTGAAAGTGTATGCTTACAAGCATAATTATACATAATGAAATCTTTAGTGTAATATGGGTAGACCAACACTAGTGCATATGTAATAGCTTCTTTCATATCATTAAACACAACTTTACCTTTTGTAGACCAATGAAAAGTGGAATTTCTCTTAATCATATCCATGATATGACATGTCTTTTCCATGAAGTTAGGAACAAACCTTCATAGGAAATTCACTTTTCCAAAGAAAGAGTAAACTGCTTTCTTACTCACAGGAAGAGTAAGAGCTTGAATGGATTTGACACATTCAGGATCAATCTTGATACCCTCCTTGGACATGATGTGACCAAGAAGTTTTCCTTTGGTAACCCTAAAAATTTTCTTGGGATTAAGAGATATATCCATGTTGTTGGTGCCTCTCTAAGACTTGTTGTAAATGATAAAAATGTTCTTGACATTTCTTGGAGAAGATTGTCAAATCATCAAGATAAACAACAATAAACTTACCCATAACATCACAGAAAGCTAACTCCATTGCTCATTAAAATGTGGCATCGATGTTGATGAGACCAAACGACATTCAATGGTAGAAAAAAGTACCCCATGGTGTGGTGAAGGCAGTCTTATGTTGATCTACCTTGCTGACTTCCACTTGATTGTATCCCGAAAATCCATCCAACATAGATAGCATCTTGGATCCAGTTGTTGTTTACAGGACTTGATCCATTACTGGTAGAGGGTAATATTCCTTCAATGATGACTAGTTCAAATTTTTGAAATCCACACATATTTGAATTTTCCTCTTCTTCTCACAAATCAAAATGATATTCGCTATCCACATTGAATGGTGAATAGGAAATATAATCCTTACATTGAGCGTCTTTTGAATTTCTAAAAGAATGGTACTAGAAATCTTGGGGTTGTACTGCCTCTACTTTTTTTTATGAGGCAAAGACCCTATCTTCAGTGGAATTTCATGTTGTGCCTCTTTTGGCCAGAAAGACTTTAAGTCTTCATAAGAATAGAAAAGCACATCAATGTATTGCCACAATAATTCAACAAACGTGTCTTTCTCCTCTAGACTATAACACTTACCAATATTCACCATCTTAGGATTTTCTTTGGTTCCCAAGTTGATTTGATCAACTTCATTTGATGAATCAGAACCAAAATGTTGTTTATTTTTAACATAATGGTCATGTTTGTCAAAAAGTCTCTCAAGAGATACTAACCCGTTGGGAATCTTGTTCCTTTTGGGCTGCAATACTTCTTCACCAGTATCAGGATCAATCTTTGAAAGTGACTCTCGAGGTGGAGAGTCACTACGTTTAAAGTATAGCTCATTGAAATTTTTGGCCTTCTCAAGAAATGCTATGATCTGATGATCATCATTAAAAATTTGTTGATTGTCTAAATTATTTAGAACTCTGGGCTGAAAAACTAACTCAATATTATAGGTAGAACCATGGAAATCCTTGTGTGGAATCAAGAGCATAGTTGATACTGCCAACAAGTTAGCTCCATTGTTGTACTCTCTTGGGACTATAGAAATGTTAAAATCTTCAAACTCTTCTATATTGTCCCAAACTAAGTTATGGTAATGCCTTAGTCATACATTCTTGGTTTGATACAAGTTTATCACTTGAAAAACTACTAGTTCACCATCACCTTGAGCATGTAGATTTATTATCCCTTTTTATGCTCAACTTCCATACCTAACAACAATGCTTCATACTTTCTAGTATTGTTAGTGTTATCAAACTATAGTTTAAAATAAAAAGGAAATAATTTTCCTTGAAGATAAATAAAAAGAATTCTCATTCCTAATCTTGTGGAAGAAAAAGAAAAACTACCATCAAATTCAATTATCCAAACGTCATTTGGATCCCCTAGACTAGCAGTTTCAAAATCTGAAACTTCTTCGTTAGATGTAGTTTCACCATTTGAAAAAGACATCATCCAAAAACGATTATTTTTCTAAAGATAATTATTTTTTCTAAAGGTTATTCTTTCTCTAAAATAGATGAGACATCAGTTTTTGACTCGTTGCTCAAATTTTTATTTAAATACTCAACATATTCATCTGTCTGCAAATAGTATGTACCCATACTTGAAGGCACAAAAATGATTTGAGCTCTTGGGTCATCTAACTTGGTCATAGAAAATTCAGCTTCCCTTTCAGGAAGCAAATTTTGCATAACACCCTTGACGGGTATTCAAGATTTAGACATATCCATATTCAACTCACCTCTTACATCCTTGCAAAATTTATTCCCTAGCAATATTGCATAGGATGTGAGAATGTCAGCCACCAAGATAGTCATCTTGATTTTCTTGTCCGAGAATGCAACAAAGGAAAATTTTGCATCCTTGATTTGTTCGATCAAAGGAACTTTTTTATTTTCCATTGAAAAGAAACGAACAAAAGTTTTTGTAAGATTGAGACCCAAAGTAGTAGCGACTTTCATGGGCATAACATTATCAAAGGCACCAAAATTCAATTACACAGTTGCTCAACTTATAACTGTTTACTAACAATGAAATATACAACATGTCTATTCTCCCAGGAATGAATGATGGAGTAGAAACCAAGTTGCTTTGTGAAGGTGTAGGTTTGGAAACAAATGGGATGTCATGAGAGGAATCATGGCTTGGATAGGTTCCCTTATCTTTGACAAAATTAACAAGTCTGTCAAATTGGTGAGGATTAGCTTTTAGATATTTATCCTTCGACATCTAAATCTTAGTCTTCTTTGCATGGTCAATTATATCAAATGCTTGGAAATAAATCATCAAAGAAGATGGGGTAATCTCATTGGTAGGTTTAGAAAATGAAACACTAGTCTTTGGAACTAGAGTATTGGCCTTAGGCGATGAAGAAGATACAAGAGGATGAGAGGTACATACTTGCTTTGTTGTTGTTGTATCTTTCATTTATATTGGCAAAGGAGTTCCCCTTTTGGCAATAGTCATTGGTGGTCATGATCTATCCTTTGCTTTCATCGCATCAGCTTGAGGTTGATCAATTTGATTTTGTTGCGAATGGGTGAACACAAAATAAGCATCAATCACAAGATCCTCTTCATCAAATTCTTCTTTATATTAGAAAAAGCCAATATTTGAGTCACCGGCCGGATCTATTTCCTCCTCTTGGAATAGATTAGTATTTTCTTCAGGAGGATATTTCATCTATGCAATCCTCTTGATCAACTTCATAATAACCCATTACTGCATTTGTGGGTGGAGATTCAAGAGCAAGTCTTCCTTGTGGTGGAGGAAGTCTAAACTGGTTTTTGACACCATTATCAAAATAGTTGGACGAATTTGGAAACGTTCTCCTTGGAACATCCTTGTATGGAGAATTAGATGGACCTTGAGAAACTTGTTTCTTCAATGCTAGCAATTCATTTGCTGGTCTTTGTACCATAGGATCGGTGCTTGTGTTTGTAGATGAAGATTTAGATGCTTTTCCTTTATTTGTATTTGATTATTTTCTTATTTTATTGGCAAGAATAAAATCATCTTCAAAACTCGTAGCCAACTACTAAGATACTTTGAGATCAGTTGGAAATACCCTCCACAACAAGAAACTTACCTTTGGTAGTTGTGTGTTTTAATGAAGAAATATTTAAGATTGTGAGACATTGGCTTGGCCTCAGTTGAAATCCTTGTTACCAAATTATTAAATTTTTCCATGAACTCACACATGGGTTTGTGCTTCTTTTCTCATAGTTGTAAGTTGTGCCAACAAGGCATGTGTATCTTCTACAGGCTTGAAACGTTCTTTAAATTTGGTATAAAGGGTAGCCCAATTTGTAATAGTACTAAGAGAAAGAGTGTAAAACCATTCCGTTACTACTCATTGTAAGGTCTCAATGAATAAATTTATAGAATTGTCTTCGTGTTCAACACCAAGAACGCCACATACAATATAAAAAGCAACAATATTTTTTCCAAGGTGTTGCTTATCATCACCGTAGAATTTATGGATGTTATCGCATGAAACGCAAGGAAGTTCATGTAAAGGGGCTGCCAAATTTAAAGGACCAAAGGCATTATCCCAAGGACTTGGTGGTGATGGAGCTGCCATAACGCTTTTGAACAACAGTCGCTTGAATTGGTGTGATAGGTAAAACTCTCTAAAAATTTGAAGATTTGATTGGAAGCAGTGATTCGATCCTTCGAGGAGGATAACTTCTTGTGTGTTGTAATGGAAAAATTATCCATGGAGGGAAAGGAACAATATTATGTATATGCAAAAACTCAAAAAAATGATCAATCTGACCTTGCGCCCTTTGATTGTGAATATATCTCGTGGTTGCCACAGTGTAGCCTTTGAAACAAAAATAAAATTAGCAACAAAAGGATATTTATAGACTTACAATGAGACACTAGAATACTTGTCTACTTCAACCAAAAGTGTGGCTATGATTGCATGCTCGTATCCCCAGCGGAGACGCCAAAAAACTATTGGTGAATATTTTGTAATTCCTTTACAAATTACAAAATAGTGATTTCAGCCACAACTATGATGAGAATGTTCTCTCCTCTCAAAAAGGAGATGCTCCCTTATTATTTCTTTTTGGAACCAAGAGTAAACTATGCTAAATTAAAATTATTTACACTAGCTTTAACCATGTGGGGTGTGTTACATTCACCATTTTCTCTTCTTTTAGAAAAATAAATTTACAATGTTCCACGGTAATATTCTACAATGCTCTACACCTGTAAATATCTACTTAAGCAGTAATCACCAATATTATTTATTAAACATAAGAGTAGTCAAAGAGTAGCATTACAAATAAATTATAAGTAAATGGAAGACACACAAAATCACAAAGTCTTCTTGTTGCCCTCTATGATATTTTCGAAGTAAAAAATGATGTATGTTGTAGCAAAAAGTCTATCAACCCATTTCACCAATAGATCTACACACAAAGTCAATAACTCCAAGCTCAAAGTCTTGATAATCCTCACTAAGAAATACTTACATCACACAATTTCAAGTAATCAATATAACTCAAAGTTTATATATTCTATCTTAAACTTCCTTTCAATCATAAGAAATAATTACCACTTATCTAATTAAAAATAAGAGAAATCAACAAGAACAACGTAAGAACATTCTCACTCATACAAACTTGATTCAAAATAAAGGTTGAAATCAAAATTCAAATCCTTTTATTAACTGAATTTGAACTTGCAATTTGAACACAAAGTTTCAAAGTTGAGTCACAATTTGGGCAGCACTTTGTTGCATAAGATTAAAGGTACTAAATACAAAAGAACTCCCTCATATATATAAAGGAGAGCTGAGAGTTAATCTAGGAAAAGAATAACTACTTTGACTTATTCAAACAGGAGAGTCCAATTATATTTGGGACTTCTCTATTTTTACATGTAATTTCAATTTTGAAAAAGACATGTAAATTGTTCGAAACTAATTACAAAAAGAATTAAAATGATAAAAAATAAACTAAGGAAAAATCAGCCTTCTCTAACATCCTTCATTATGAAATCATCATACTTATTCATGATGGCATGAACTTGATCTTTATTTGGGCATGAATTATGTTTGACAATGGCAAGGACTCTTAGGATTGACTCCTTTAGTGTATCACAAGCTTCATCATGCCTTCCTAAAAATACTTTTGAGTTGTCCAAGGTCAACTGAATGTCTAGAAACTTATCCATTGAAGCCACTGAAAAGGCTTGATCTTCAAACTCTTTTGGATCGTACTAGTAAATTCTTGGACAACTGTTTTTGAAGAGAGGACCTTATCATTACTATCACACAATTTACAAGGAAGCTCTTCAACCTTGTCGATAAGGTTCAAATTGTTTTCCTAGCTGACTTCCTGAGCACTTTGCAAATCATCAATCAAATCTTTGAGGACATTCACCTTATGTATCATAGTCTCCTTCACCTCCACATACATATCTTGATTTGGAATGATTCCAATTTCCACCAACATATCCAGTTTGAGCTCCTTTAGTTTCACCCAATCCTGTAGTTTTTTTTCCATAGCTTCCTTTTCATGAACAAAAGCATCGATAGTTTCATCTAACTCTGATTTTATGGCTTCCATCCTTTTCATTTTCTTCACTGAAGATACCAAGAGTTCAGAACCTTGTGCAACCATTCGATCCAGGAATTCACCAACCACTCTGGCCCTTGTGTGCACCTTCTCCACCTTTTGAATCATAAGGTTCTCAATACTGATAGCCACTGGTTCAACAGACTCAAAATTTTGGGTAATCTTTCATAGTACAATTGTTAGTTGTTCTCTCTTTTCTTTGTACTGATCCTTCACCTTCTTGACTGTATCAAACTTCTCAATAATAGTGTTCAATGTTGATTGGGCATATGCTTTTGTAGTCTCATCTGTGATCTTCCTCAATTCAACTCTTGTCACATAATAGTTTGAGATATCCACCTCTTCCTATGTTTTATCTTGAGGGGGTTGTGCCACCTCTACATACCTGTTACCCTCTTTGTCGAACAACAACCTTGAGAGAGTCTTCGCCTTCTTCTTGGTTCTTGTTTTTGCAGATGCAAGTTGCACAAAGTCAAACTCATTTGGGGAGATGGCTTCTTTTCTCCTCTTTGGTGTTTGTGATGAGAGCCAAGGTGGGAGTAGTGAGCTCTCTCCCATATTTGCAACCATTGTCTGAGATGTTGTCGTTGTACTCACAAAAGCAGTTGTTACAATAGGAGGAGTGTCAGTTAAACCAACACTAGGAATCTCAACATTCAACACTTGAATAGACTTAGTCATGAATTGTTCTAATTCAAAATGAGATGCAATTTCAAAAGACAGAGAATAAAAGCTCGACAAAGACATTGGAGATCCTAACACATTATCCAAACCATGTTTAGGACTTTCAAAAACAAAGCTTGAAGGGGATGAATGTATGGTTTAGATTGATATTGAGGGGGTACTATGAACATGATGTAGATCAGGGAGGAAAACCTTCAAAAACTCTTTCTACCATTAAACCCTCATCTTGGTGTTCAACTCACCATTCACTTGCAATTCCTTGTAGCATTCCAACTGATGGAAATTGTGCATATCTTTTAGAAGAATCCTCAAACCCACAAGAGGATTTGCATTTCAGACGCCCATTATGTCATATTTCAACATATCTTAAAATCTCATAGGGCACCATCAACCCTAAATTCCTGCTGCTATGCTACCCCAAGGCGAAATTAGGCCGCTTTTACAAAGCAACACCAACCCAGACTCTCTTCTAATCCCAAACCTCTATTGCAGGGTCACAACCAGACTACAAAACCTCTAAATCAACAACTTTTGACAAAAGAAGTGCCCACTAACTCATAATATTTCAAACCCTTATATCAGGCATATTTAGGCTTGCACGATGAGGGTTTATTATTTCTATGTTTTCCAAACCTTTTCTCACCTTGTCAACACTTCTAACACACCACAATAGAACTGCACATGCTATACAAACTATCACCCAACCTTTGTCAATGCATTTTCACCTATGTTACACGGGGACGCATCCCCCCCAAACCCTACGTCCCCAACCCATGTGGCATTTCGGGGATAGGGGGACGGCAAGAGATGTCCCACAGGCGTCTCCCCTAATTTTCAAAAATTAGGAAACGACAAGAAACATGTCCCCAAAAAAGGAGACGCCTAGGCTTCCCCGAAACGGCTAGGGGACAGCTATGAGTCCCCCAACCGTATCAGGGACGCCCAAGCATCCCCTTTTCATCAAAGTAAAAAATGTTTTTATTTTTGGAAAATTAAATAAAAATTGCTTGATAAATATTAAATATTTCATTATATTTGATAAAACATTTAATTTTAAAACAAACTATTTAATTTTATTATCGAATTAAATAAAAATTGCTTGATAAATATTAAATATTTCATCATATTTGATAAAACATTTAATTTTTAAACAAACTATTTAATTTTATTGTCAAATTAAATAAAAATTGCTTGATAATTGATAAATATTAAATGTTTCATCAAATATTAAATAATAAATAATAATTCTTTTATAAATATTTGATAAAAATGTTTTATCCCCATTCGAATGGCATTGACTAAATAATAAAATATTATTATATTTACTTTAGTCTTTCAACCTAAAATTGAAATGAAGACTTTTAACTTTTAAGTTTTAATACATTTTTTTTTACTTTGCAATGCACACATGGGTAGGGTAAACATGCAGAAACAACCAGGATAAAATATCGTTGTTATACTCTTTATCTATGCACATATTGTCATATTGATATTGTTGCACATATTTGATATATCAAATTGCTCTCTCTCTCTCTCTATATAATATATTTTTAAAAATTTGTATATATATATATATTAGAGAATTCCTATATCGTCGTCCCCCCATCGTCCCCCCGTCATCCCTAAAAATCTTCCCTTGGACTGTCATCCCCAAAATGTGTCCCCTATCATCCCCCCATCCCCATCCCTAAAACGTCGTGGAACATAGATTTTCACCAAACTCCAACACTTAACCACCATTTTCAAGCCAAAACTCATACAAACACACCTAGGGCAGCAATTAAATTCCATCAAAACACCTTCCCTCCTCTTATAACCCATTCTAACGTCTAAAACTACCCTAATGCACCCATTCCACCAAATTACAAGTTATTCTACCAATGGAATGGGTGATTAATTCATTTTTGTTCACCTTCAAACCCTAAAACAGGGTTTTCAAACCCGCCTACAAAAAAAATTCTTGTAAAATTCTTCAATCTCAATGAAATCCACACAAATCACAACCAAAATGAAGCTAAGACATGCCTCTATCTAATTCAAGAGCTTTTAGAACAATACCCCACTGTGTATGGAAACGTACAGTTATCTGTAGCAGCAAATTACCAGAAATTACAAAGAAAACAATGGTGTTTTTATTGTTTCAACTTCACAAATCAACATTCCAACCCCACCTCAAGTATTTCAAGGCCTTTTAAAACTTGACACACCAAAAACTAACAAATCTAACTAACTCAACTATCTTTTGAACTTACTTGATTGTTGAGATTCCTCTTTTGCATTTTTTTGCACTTTTTACAACTTTGCATTTTTTACCATTATTGACAACCTTTGCAATAATGAACCCAACATGACTCAATTACATGAAGAATGGTCTATTATGACCTTACTGAATGAAAAATGACTAAAAACACCTTAAACCAACCTAAAGACCTTATTTACACAAAATGAACTAACATGGTGCCCTTGCACCATACACCCGGCCTAAAAAAGATGTAAAGTCTCTTGAGGACTGTATTTCATTATCACCTTAGCTGCCTTACCCTGTCCTTTATCATCCTCCTGCAATGGTGTTAGTGTAAAAGTGGTTACATCCTTCTCAATAGCATACATATTGTGTCTACCATCATAAATTGCATGTCTATCAAACTGCCATGGTCTTCCAAGTAACAAATGACAACAATCCATGGGAAACACATCACAAAGAATCTTTTCCTTAGATCCACCAATGTTAAACTCAACCAAAGCTTGTTCATTCACCAAAATATATTAATCATCATTCAACCAAGACACTTTGTAGGGTGTCTCATTAGGTATCTTTTCTAATTTTAGTTTATCAACCATTTCTATTGACACCATATTATCAATACTTCCAGAGTCTACAACTTTACATACATTTCCACTGCATTTGCAAGTTTTCCTAAATAGTGTTCCCCTTTGTGTTGATTCTTTCTCCTTGGATGCTTGGAGTAGAGTTCTCACCATCCAAATTTCCCCAACTTTTGGAGCAGCAAGTTGATTAGGAGAATGAATGCTTTCACCATCATCCTCTTGCACCAATTGAACTCTTTTATCACTGCCACTTGAAGTAGAAGCTTGTCTCTCTGGACACTTCCATGCTACATGGCCAAATTGATTACAATGGTAACACCTTCCTAAAAATGAGCTTGAACCTCTACCTTGTTTGAATCTTCCTCTAAAACCTCTAAAACCACCTCTTTGATTAGTAATTTGGTCTTTGTTTTTACTTGCATCCTCTTGATCTTTATAAGTTTGACTTGTACCTCTTCCTCTACTAGTGTTGCCTCGGCCTCTTCCTTGTCTTTCTTTCCTTTTTTTTAAGTTACTCTTTTTCCCTAGCAGCCAACTGAAAATATTCCTCCACTGTCCTAGGCGTAGCCAAACTCAATTCATCCTGAATTTGAAATCTTAAGCCACACATGTACCTTGCTATATTCTCATTTTCATCTTCAACATGACCAAACCTAATACTTAATTTGTGAAATTCTTCAGTGTAGGCCATAACATCCTTATCTTTCTGCTTTAAACTTTGCAACTTCTTAAAAGTTTGTATAGCATGATCACCTAGCAAAAAATGGATTTTTATCTTTGACACCATCCTATCCCATAAACTAATTTTTGCTTTTCCCTTTTTCAATATTTCCTCTTGAACATAATTCCACCATGTTAGAGCATGGCCTTTCAACTTAGTTTTTGCAAAATTTACCTTCTGATCTTCAACAACCTCCTTATACTCAAAGTAATTGTTTAGTGCATCTATCCAATCTAATACCTCTTCAACATCTAACTTTCTATTATACATTGGCACATCTATTTTCTCACTAGAAGCATCTCCTCTAATAGTCTTAATCATCTTTATCATCCTTCTCTCATCAGGGTCTAGCTCATCATCTTGGACTCTACCTGGAGGGTTTTCATTCTCACCCTCTTCCTCTTCCTCTCGGTCACTTTCCTCTTTAGTGGCCTTTCAGCTTCTTTGCTTTTCCTCCCATGCTACAAATTTGGCTAAAATTTCTTCTTGTGTTTCCTTTAACAACCTTATTTCCCTACCAAGGGCTCCACTTCCTTTCGGAGGCATCTTGTCCTTCAACTTTCAACCTTTCTCTTTCTCAATCTTCAACTTTTCACCTTCAAAAGATCTAATACCTATGCTTTGATACCACTTAATGTAGATCAGGGAGGAAAACCTTCAAACAAACACAATTTGATAAGATTCAAAAAATATTTCAACCATTAAACCCTTATCTTGGTGTTCAACTCACCATTCACTTGCAATTCCTTGTAGCATTCCAACTAATGGAAATTGTGCATATCTTTCATAAGACTCCTCAAAAGCACAAGAGGATTTTCATTTCAGACACCCATTATGTCATGTTTCAACATATCTTAAAATCTCATAGGGTCACTTTGGACCATCAACCCCAAATTCCTGCTGCTACACTACCCCAAGGCCAAATTAGGCCGCTTTTATAAAGCAACACCAACCCAGACTCTCTTCTAATCCCAAACCTCTATTGCAGGGTCACAAATAGACTACAAAACATTTAAATCAACAACTTTTGACAAAATAAGTGCCCACTAACTCACCATATTTCAAACCCTTATTTTAGGCCTATTTAGGCTTGCACGATGAGGGTTTATTGTTTCTATGTTCTCCAAACCTTTTCTCACCTCTTCAAAATTTATAACACACCATAATGGACTTGCACATGCTATCCAAACTATCACCCAACCTTTTTCAATGCATTTTCACCAAACTCCAACACTTAACCACCATTTTCAAGCCAAAACTCATACAAATACACCTAGGGCAGCAATCAAATTCCATCAAAACACCTTCCCTGCTCTTAAAACCCATTATAACATCTAAAACTACCCTAGTGCACCCATTCCACCAAATTACAAGCTATTCTACTAGTGGAATGGCTGATTAATTCATTTTTGTTCACCTTCAAACCCTCAAACAGGGTTTTCAGACCTGCCTATAGAAAAAATGCTTGTCAAATTCTTCAATCTAAAAGAAATCCACCCAAATCACAACAAAAATGAATCTAACACATGCCTCTATCTAATTCAAGAGCTTTTAGAAAAATACCCCACTGTACAGAAACATACAGTTATCTGTAGCAGCAAATTACCAAAAATTGTAGAGAAAATAATGGTGTTTTTATTTTTTTAACTTCACAAATAAACATTCCAACCCTACCTCGATCCATTCAAGGAATTTTTAAAATTGACACACCAAAAAATAAAAAATCCAACTGACTCAACTATCTTTTGAACTTACTTGACCGTTGAGACTCCTCTTTTGCATTTTTTTGCACTTTTTACAACATTGCATTTTTGACAATTATTGACAACCTTTGCAATAATGAACCCAACATGACTCAATAACATCAATAATGGTCTATTATGACCTTATTGAATGAAAAATTACTAAAAACTCCTTAAACCAACTTAAAGACCTTATTTACACAAAATTAACTAACATGGTGCCCCTGCACCAAAACAGTGACCGCAAGAGTGACTATAATAGTTGGCAAAGAGATTGATCAGTTGTTGTAGTAGGAATGTTAGGAATAGGTGAAATCATAGGAGGAGGAATACGAGCAACAATGAGAATGGGGGAAGAGGATACTGGTGGTTCTTCCAGAATGTCCACATAGGGAGACATTTTGATTCCTCGTGTTGTTCTTCCTCCACTTGCCTCTCTTCTTGCATAGATTTATCATGTCCTTCAATAGATGGCTCTTCTATGGTATTTTTTCTTTTCTTACTACCATCCTTGACCAAAAACTTGATTTTGGGTTTGGATGGCCTGCTTGAACTCCGAGCATCACTTTTTTTCTAGGTTCTCAATTCAAAATTCTTACTAACAGGATCTTGAGTCACCTCCTCTGACCGAGTGAGAAAACGTTTCAACTAAATTCCCCTTTCTTGTAACCAAACATTGGTGTTAGAAAGAATAGGTTCAAATCTTTCACAGATCATGGTTACCTCTTTCTGAGACTATTGAATGGGAGGAAGAGGAGATCTAGTAATGTTTTTTTGTTCATAGGCTTGATCTAGGATGCCACCATTGTCTTATATGCCTTTAGGAATGTCTACCAAATCTAACTCTTTAATTTGTTAGAATGTGAGCTTGCAATAGTCCAACTTTCTAATTTCCTCATTTGTCCTAATATCGGCCCATATGTAATCAATTTGGTGTACATGTGTATATGCTTTCTTGATTCAATCCTTCATACCTTAGTAGTCAAAATTAAGCCCTCTCTTGAACATTTTCAATGTGACCCATTGCATTTTAGGCTCAACAAATTTGGCTTTAGGGGAAGTTTGAATGGAATACTTGCCAATTTCCAATGGAAACCCTAATCCTGGCTTATGGGATTCCATTTGCTTACTATGCACTTCAATTATTTTCCAGCACAACTCCATTAGGACAATCTTGTTGTTGGGGTAGCGTGGGAGCATATAAGGATACCTAGTTACTATTACACACATAATGGGTTTGGGCATAAGGATTTTGAATGCAAATCTAAAATGGAAAGAAGTAAGTTTTCTCTACAACAAAGTGTCATATGCTATAAATACAATAAAATAGGACACATAGCTAAGTTTTACAAAGGGAAGAATGTGAAACCATCCATTCCACAAAAGAAGATTTATCTAGTTGAGGTAAAGAAGAAGATGAACAAGATCTAGAAGAAAAAGGAAGAGAATGATGTGAAGAATGAGTCTGTGCTAAATTCTTGTGCAGATGTTTCCTCTAAAAACAAGATAGAAAGCATTGGCTCAGGGGAATCTCTTACAAAAAACTTTCTAAACCACTGCCAAAGATGTGATGTTGATGTCTTCAGTATACTGGTGTATGTATAAGTTGGTTTGGTTAATCCATTGGTGAAATATCTGGTGAGAAATCTCTTAATGCAAAAATTTGTAGAATGTTTAGAAGTGCCTGTGATGATATAAAGAGTGCTTGACAACTTTTGACCTAACTTTTTTTTTCAACAATTAATGCATACTTAGGTTACGGAAAAGTGTTTATATTTCATTTTGCACATTCTAAAAGGCATTTGTGTTCAAGCATTTGAAGAAGAGAGCAATGCAAGTGATATTTGAAGCGATTCTGAAGTGTTGAATGAAACCTTATCAAAAAAATTCATAAGGTATTTATAATTTCCTGCAAACCCTAGCTCAAGAAAAGTTCAAAATGTTTACTCCACAAGTTATTGATGTGCTTGAGAGGTTGAGACCTAAGTTTAAGAAGCACCTATACAAGTCAATGGAAACATATAATGAAGGTGTGTTCTCTAGGATTCCATCAAATGTGATGCACACAGAGGATGTGTGAATCTACATTTATTCAAAGATGGATGAATATTATCATTTGAAGTTGGTAGAATTTAGGGAAAAGGTGCTAACTGGAGATGATTTTGAGCTAAACTAGAGTATACCAGTTTGATAAAGAAGTTTGATGTGTGGGAAGAATTTCCTAATTTCTTCTATGAAGATGAGTGGGTGAAGTATGTTCTAAGCATAATTCATGAAAAATTCATATGGTTGGACATGCCACATATGATAAAAAAAGAGGAAATTAGGGTTGTTACTAGTTTGAGCTCCACTAGACCAATCCCAACAATGAAGACGATAAAGAATGAAGTGGTGATGAAGCTTACCGAAGCCAAGTTTCACAAGTGTTCCCTAACTATGGATGACATTGAAGATCTAATGGTCAAATACGCTTCAATGATGATTGGTTACAATATATTCTATACAAATAGAGAGAATTATGTCTTTGCCACTGCAATACACATAGCCTATTAGATGGTGAAAGAAGGCAAATATTTTGATCTTTGTGAGCTTTTGAGGTTACAATTGATGGAGAATCTGCAGAAGACAAAGGAGTCAAGGTATCCTTTTTGATATGGTACTCTAGTCATTTACTTAATATTTTAATTTCTCAATGAGTTTCCTGGTACAAACAATGTAGTATGGCAAGATAATATCACTGACGTTGTTCAAATTAGAGATCATTTGAGGAGATTTGCAAATTTTGAGTCCCGCAAGACAATGTTGTGGGGGGTTTTTCAAAACATTTCAAGAAAATATGTAAGAGAGAAATAATTCCAAGAGAAGTTGTGAATAAGTATAAAAATGGCATGACATTTATGGTTAGAAGAGAATACCTACTATATGGAAGCAGTTGAATTGATGCAGGAGCATCTTGGGCGTAAGAGCAATCTTGCATCACCCAAAAATATTTTATTTTAATTTTCAATAAGGGATTAGGGGTAAGAAAAGAATAAATTAATTAATTTACAACTTTGTAATATTCCTTGTGGAAAAATTATAAATGTAATTTTGGAGGAATTATGTCCCGATAAATGTTTCTAAGACATAAATGGGAGAATATTCCATTTGGGCATCCAATTTCTAGGCGGGGGTCACTTGGTATGCATTTTATTGCATGTTCAATTCCATGCATTTGTATGTTAGGCCACCAACTTTCAATGTTGTTGCATGCCCATATTTGGGATTGTTGAAGCCGTCGAGAATCAATGGAGGTGTCATAGTTGACCAAGATGATTGGCCAAGAGTTGGGTGCCCATGTGAGGTCCATGTAAGCAATGAATTATTTTATATTTCATATTTTTATCTCTCCTCAATGTGGGCATGGGATTTCAAGGTGGTAAAGATTGGTTGTTTTGAAAACCATTATTGGTTTTCTCCTCACTCATTCTCTATATATTGATGCTTGTTCATTTGGAGAAGGGAGCTTTTGGAGAAATTGTGGTTGCATACCCAGATGCTGTCGAAATGAAGCTAGAATGTTGAAATTATGTTGTTGATTTTTGTATGTATGAAGCCTAGATTGTAAGGAAGCATATGACCTTCAATTTGATGTAAGCATTTTATGATTTAACCAAATAGAATTTTGCTAATTTTATTTCTTTAAATCTCAAATTTGAAGGCATATTGTAGCCTTCTTGCATAGTCTATTGTGTGTGTTTGTTTTCAGATTTGAAAGGGAGGGTATCTCTTCATCAGATGGCATCAAAGCAAGTGATCTTGAGCGCATAAGCAGAGTGTTGAATGTGAGGCAACTTATGCCAAGATATGTGGGTGAGGATTGAAGTTGTTTCAAAGCTCTAGAGATTGTTGCAAGTGTGTGGAGTCCTATAGTTGTGGAGAGATGAGAAGAAAATAGATTCACAAGAGAAGAGGTTGAGAGGATCCAACTAATAAAGGAAAAGAAAAAATTATGAGAGCAATAACCCATATCAATAGAGGCCATAAAATGGAAGTCCCTAGTTTTTTTAGGCACATTGAATGCTGAGAATCTAATAGACTAGATTGAAGAGTTGAAATATTATTTTGAGTTTGAGAAATATTAGAGACCCACAAAGGGTGAGGTTGGCACAAGCAAAGCTTAAGGGACATGTTGCATTATGGTGGAAAGATTTGTAGAAAGAAAGCGTGTAGAATGGTGAGATGAGAATAACATGATGGAGACGAATGGTTGCAAGATTGAAGACAAAATTTATTCTAGGAGATTATGAGTTGGGTTTGTTCAAAAAGTTGCAAATTTTGAAATAGAAAGACATAGATATGAAGGAGTATATAGAGGAATTTTATAAAACGGTGATTAGATTATGAAATCATGAAATGGATAGAGAGAAGGTGGCTAGATATATAAATGTACTCAGATTTAGTATCTAGGATGAGATTAGTATGTTGAAGATTTCTACTATTGAAGAGGCTTCATAGTATGCTCTGAAAGCATAGAGGAAAAGGTAAATAGAAGGTAGAAAAATAATGTAAGAAGAAATGGAAAGAGGACAGCCAAGCAACCATAAAGGGAAGCAAAATAAGTTGAAGAAGAAACAAGTCTGAAATGGAACAAAGGAGCACAAGGAAAAGAGTATTCAATAAGAGGGTGTGCCAATAGTAGCAGAGAGTTCTTGGGAAAGTGTTTCTAATGTGGAGAAGTTGGAAATAGAGCTTATGAGTGTCCACAATTACACCAAAATACCAGTAAAAGAGGTGCAACAAGAAATCACATGGTGCAAGAAGACAAAGAGAGTGTAGCATCACCAAAGAATGTGGTAGAACTAGAGCATGAAGAATCCCTTATGTTCAAGAGATTATTGGTGAATCCAAGCAAAGATGATAATGGAACATCTTAGATAAAGAATATCTTTTGTACCATATGCAAATCAGGAGGTATGTGTTGTAAGATCATTGTAGACAGTGGTAGTACAAATAACTTGGTTTCTGAAGAGATGGTAGAAAAACTAAGATTGAACAAGATTAAGCATCATAATCCCTATAATGTAAGTTAGCTACAAGAAGATCATTAGTTAGAGGTGAAAGAGAAATTCTTGGTAAATTTTCATATTGGTTCTTATAAAGATGAAGTTTTATGTGATATTATTTCCATGAGTGCATGTCATGTTTTGTTAGGAAGGCCTTGGCAATTTGATAGGAAGGCTTGTCAATGATTGTAGAGAGAATTTGTACACCATTGCAAAATATGGGAAGAAGTATACCTTGATTTCATTAAAGGAGAAAGAGAAGGAGGTGAAGGACAACAATCTTATGAGTTGTTGTAGGATAGAAAAACCCAAGGTAAAGGTTACACTAGAGGTTGGAAATAGTTTGAAGAATGCTCCTAAGAATAGAAGTACAAGGGAGGTATAGAAGAATAACAGTGATGCCAAGATGGAACAGCATAAATCATTGGTTGCAAACATGGTTAAGTCTCATGAATAATGTAAATCAGATTTACAAAAGAAGGCGAGTGTAATGAAATTTTACAATGTGTAGGTAAAAAAAATTGAAAAGGAAAAGAGAAGATGAGACAAGAGGGTGTTGTAGAATTTCAAAATGAATTGAAGAAGGAAGAATTTGAGGACAAGGAGGACATATGGATCAAGAACAAGCATTGGATCACCATCCCAAGATCATCCAAATGTTCATGAGTTTTTATCTCATGGAACATTTCAAATTACCCCATATGTCTGATGTAGGAGCATCCTGGGTGTAAGAGCAATCTTGCATCACCCAAAAATTATTTTATTTATTTTAATTTTTAATAAGGGCTTAAAGGTTAGAAAAGAATAAATTAATTAATTTTCAACTTTGTAATATTCCTTGTGGCAAAATTGTAAATGTAATTTTGGAGGAATTATGTCCCGATAAATGTTTCTAAGGCATAAATAGGAGAATATTCCATTTGGGAATCCCATTTTTAGGTGGGGGCCACTTGGTATGCATGTCCTTTCATGTTCAATTGCATGTTTTGCATACATTTGAATGTTGGGGCCACAAGCTTTGCATGTTGTTGCATGCATGTATTTGGAATTGTCCAAGTTGTCGAGAATCAATGGAGGTGTCATAGTTGACCAAGATGATTGGCCAAGATTTAGGTGCCCATGTGAGGGCCATGTAAGCAATGAATTATTTTATATTTCATATTTTTATATCTCCTCAAAGTGTGTGTGTGATTTCAAGGTGGTAAATATTGGTTGTTTTGAAAACCAATAATGGTTTTCTCCTCACTCATTCTCTATATATTGATGCTTGTTCATTTGGAGAAGGGGGATTTTGGAGAAGTTTTGGTTACATACCCAAATACTGTCAGAATGAAGCTAGAATTTTGAAGACATTATGTTGCTGATTTTTGTATGTATGAAGCCCAAATTGTAAGGAAGCATATGAGCTTCAGTTTCATGTAATAATTTTATGATTTAAGCAAATAAAATGTTGTTGATTTTCTCTTTAAATATGAAATTTGAAGGCATATTTCCTCCTTCTTGCATAGTCTATTGTTTGTGCTTGTTTTTAGATTTGAAAGGGAGGGTATCTCTTTCATCATGAACCCAAAACTATTTTGGTTTTGGAGCTACCTTATGAGGTAGCTAAGTTTGAATGTATTGGTCTTGTAGAGATTGTGTTGAGCAAGCTTAGAGATACATCAGTTGAAAGGTTTGGCACTTATGAAGAGAAAACAAGTCAAATGAACCTAGAAACAAAGGACATTGAAGAAAAATTTGGAAAGATGAAGGCTAATTTGGAAAGGGATTTTGGTGCCCCCCTGGACCCTGCGAAGAAATCTAAAGGCACATCTACTCCTCCACAAACTCCACAAACATCAAGAAGCTCAAGTAGGACCCGAGTCTCCACATCTACTATTACAAAGCCATTTGGAATGAAGCCTAGAGGTGGTTCTAAGAAGAAATATCCATCCAACACCTATGTGCAACAAAATTCTCCAAAGAGAGTAAGGAAAGAAAAAGCCACAAGAGAAAAGTATATTAGTTGTGAAGAAGAAGAGGACAAGGAAGAACATCAATTGGTCCAGAAAAGAAAGTTTTGAGTCTCTCAGTAAGAGGCCACTACAAAAGAAAGAAAATTAATTTGGTGGATATAGAAAGTGAAGAGGAAGAAAAGGAAAAGGAAGCTTTCATTTTTCAAAGAAGAGAAAAGAGTTCTAGGTTAGAAGAAGGATCATCTAAATATAAGGAAAAAGAAAGGGGAACATGGAAGAAACCTAAGAAGAGCCCTCCACAGACATATGAACATGAGCCTCTATAAATCAGCTCTACTTTCAATGCTATTATAAAGCATGGTGCACTAAGGGAAATAACACTACTATATGCAGAGACACCTCTTGCTGACAAAACTACAATTGAAAAGGAAATAAAGATGTATATGATGAATTTTGATGTGAATCTAGGTGATATTCATGACCAACTCCTAGTGAGTCTTGTAGATTTGCTTGGTGCCAACAGGCAAGAATATGTGGTGGAAGAAGAAAAGATAAGAAAACAAGCCCTGGAGAAAATCAGAGTAACCCTTACTCATGAAGAAAGAATAAGATTTTGTCAATTGTAAGTGTTTATCTGAAATTGCACCACTGTTGAACTGATGTTCAACACCTCGGTGTAACATGGGAAGACCTCTAAAGATGTGGGTCACTTGTAAATGAGGTCAACTCTCAGGAGAGGCTGACTTCCTTGGTATCACCTAAACTACTGATTCTATAAAGGGATAGGGAGAAGAAATACATAAAAATGAAGATTAAATCCTATGGTGATGCACCTAAACGTTACTTGGATTTGAAACTAGACTTCATACACTTGCTTGCAATGATTGAAGATAATTTTGCACAACTCACTTATGTACATATTTTTGCAAAAGTGTTTCACAAACAGGTCCTGATGCTAAGATTCCTAGAAGGAAAGTTAATTTCACATCTAAAATTCATTACATCTTTTGACACAATTTGTAACCTGCAAAAACATGCTTTCTGCATAAAGGTTCTAAAATCTGAGACAAAGCTCAAAGGAAATAAACATTTACCTCACTAAAAGCTTGATCAATCAGCTGATTGAACACAAAAATGCAAAGAGAAAGTCGGCAAGAGCTTCAAATCAATAATAATCAAGGTCTTTACTGAATTTCATCTCCAAAATTGAGTTACAAAAGTTTGCTAATCTGAGAGAGGACTGCAAAATTCACAAAACTTCAGAAAAAGCATAAGAACTCCTTTACAAAGAGGCAAAAATGCCTTATATACAAAAGATGTTGCCCCTTAGGGCTTACAAAAATATCGCGTTTAGAAAGATTTTCCCCTAGATTTTTTATGAAATTAATGTTGCATTCAAGTGTATCCCTACTGTCCAGGTCGGTGTGAAAGATCGCCCCTAGGAGAAGCCTTTAGATCTTTTGTAACAAAACACATTTACTTCTGGCCTCCATGTCCATCCTCGAGCTTCCATCAGAGCCACTTTGAATGTCCTGAGGCATTATCATAAATGTCATCCACTCCTTGCTAGTTGACATCCAGCTGTTTCCGTGGTCTCCGCCCCTTCTGTTTACCGACGACACCTCCTGGATATCAAACTGATCCATTGCTTTATTCCCAAAGTGGATCCGCTGCTGCTTATGATTCGTTGATCTCTTCAATAGGTCTCACGATTGGTTGAACGGATGCTACATGGAAGCGCTAAGCGGTCAAAGGTGTTGCACGAGAATCACATGTCGGTGAGACACTAATTGTGTCTCCCCAATGCGATTATGCTCTTATAGTAGCTTCTCGAAGCTGCTGCGTGACGGTCGGCAAGACCTCATATCAAATGCAAAGGCCATAACGATATCGCCTTTTTCATCGCCCAGACCGTCGGCAAGACATATCGCTTCAGCAAGATGTTACAGTGAGCCCTTCATCTTTCTCCCTGAGACCAAGCCTTTCATCTCAGCAAGACTCCCCTCTAGTCGGGAAGACCTTTCATCAATATCAATTCCTCTTTCGGCTGAGACCTTGGCTATCGGAAAGACCTCCGCGTAGAACTCAAAACACTATCTTTGAAGGAGAAACCCTCAGTGACTCTAATCATCGTTGAGACATCATGTCAAAGTCAACTCCGTGGCAGTCTTCCCAATTCCACATCGCCAGCTGAGACCTTCACCCGCTGGCAAGACCTTTCCTGGCGCATTCCGCTCCTCGAGCTCGTCCCTCCTTAGGAACAGCGGCAGAGTCGGGAAGACCAACCTCATGCCGAAGCCCCATCATTATACCGCTATGCTCCTTTGTCAGTGAGACATCCATGTATCAGCGAGACCTCTTACCAAAGGAAAAACACTATGCCAAGGCCCTTCATTCTTCAGCAAGACCTATTTTTGCTGAGACATCACGACAACTTCATTTTCCTTTGCATCGAGCTCACATTCTTTTAGAGCCCCTGCTCGAGACCGACAGAGACTTCCTATGAAACCAACTTGTTGTGAGACCTTGCATCGGCAAGACCTTATGCCGAGAGCTCCCTGATGAACCATTGTCGGCATGACGCTTGCTAGTCGTCGAGACATCATAGCGAGAGCCTCAACTTTTCTGAGACCTTTGCACACAGTGAGGGACCCTCATGGCAATGAAAATGTTTGGTGACACAGGACATACTTGGGACATTTCAAAATGAATAGAACCCCTACCAGTCGGCAAGACAACTGAAAGTTCTTGCCGACTTTCTCCTTAGAGGAACTTTATGCCAAACTTGACTAAGGCAGACTTTTCAACTGAGCTCCTTGAGAAATGCATCAAGGGTATGATTTAATCATGCACAACAATGTCTCCATTTGGCCTTGATGAACACCTGAAAACAGATTGCCCTACGATTGAGCCCATAGGTGAAATGTGAATTAACGATAGAAAAATAATTTTGGGCCAAACGAAGGGTAAATACCCTAATGGGGAAGGAATCAAATGAAATCAAGAGGACAGAGAGGCAAACAAAAAAGATAATAGTCAAGATTATTGCACAAATGGAGAATTTTGTGCTTGTAGATAAGGAAACCATTCCTTCAGGTGATGAAGATCAAATACATCAAGACACATCCTTCCCGAAAATCAATGAGCCAATCACAAAGCAACATGAGCATGAGCATATGCAAGAAGAAATATTAACATATAGCACTCCTCTTGATGTGGAGATAACTGATGAGCAGAACAAAGAAGTTGAGAAAGGAGTCTCGAGGAAGACTAAAGCTCAAATCATGCAGAATAAAGCTCTAAAACAGGTTGTGAATCCTCCAGACCCTCTGGAGATTCATTAAAAGATAATTTGGACATGCAATTACAGTTCTGACCAATGGTGTCCGTACAATTGCTACAAATTCCCATGCAACAAGGTCAAGTGGACTTGGAGAAGATTTCCCCTCTACATAAGTTACAACTTGGTGATGTATTCCATGCCTTTGTAAGAAAGGAAATACTTAAAATTCACCAAAAAAGCATAGATTTGGTTGATGAAGTTGTCGAGGTGTTGCAAGAAGGCCTTCCTGGAGTATCCATTGATACTTATTTGTTAGGTACATTCAACAGTTGAAATTATAGTTAGAATCTTTTAAGGAGTACTCTACTAGACTAGAAGAGAATACTGAGAAGGGAGTAGCAAGGAAGTTGAATGATAAGAGTCTAGCTGATGCCTTAGATAAATGTGCTATTGCTCATGCCAAGTTGCAAGGAAACTTAAAGAAGTTCAAAAGTGTTTGGAGGAAGCCAAACAATTGTTTCAATTCTATTTAAAGTGGTCATTGTATACAAAGATCATCAAGGATTAGATGAACTCAATTGGTTCAAATTGCTTAGGCATCAAGTACTTATGATCCAACGAATGAGAGGGATGGAGCAAAAAAAGTGGTAATTGAAAATCTACACAGTCAATTATTTTTACTACAAGAGAAAAAAGAGAAAATCATAATGTTGTATAGTCAGCTTCGAGATATGGTAAGTGACAGGCTTACATCTTTAACTAAAGTCTTGACCAATACAGAGAAGGTTGTGTAGAAGACAATAGTGCCTAGTTCTCTAGAAGAAGGAGAATACCTCCATATAATATTTGAGAACTAGAGCTACATGCTTACCTTCATCAAGAGGATTGGGAGGCACACCTTGCAAAAATTAAAGACAATATATCAAGGTATATTACCCTCATCCAGTTAAACTATACATTTTTTAATTGTATAGTCAATTTTTGATATCAGTGTACATATGCGGAGTTAGTAGATGATGTTGAAGTACAATTCTGTCTTTTTGGTGATGGATAATATAGATAGGGGGAGTTATTATCATGTAGATAATTAGTAAGGGGATGTAATGCAGATTTTGTACCATTTTTCGTTGATGTCAAAGGTGGAGTGAAGCAGAGAAGCGTGTTGTCATCAATGACAAAGGGGGAGATTGTTGGCAACATTAGCATGATGATGTATGGTGTTTTCATTGATGGAAACCCATTGTAGAAGTGATGGTACATAAATATGTATATAGTCCAGAGAATACCAAGTGTTTTAGAAGAATTTTTCTAAGTCCTAAACTGAAATAGTATGTAACAGAGGAACAATTTTGTGGTCCACATTGGTCCACATTGCAATATCTTATCACGCAGTTTTTAGGTGATAATGGTATGTGTTGGAGGATCCTAGATACAATTTTTTAGGGTTCTATATCTTTCGTAGTTGAAGATATTAGTGACATAGTATTGGGATATGTTATGACAAGGTTACAGTTGTAGAGTTCATGTTGGAATGCTTTGCATTCCACTGTAGATGATCATTCTGTTGTGTGGATTCCAAGAAGTGTTTGAAGATGTTAGATGTGTGTGCACTCCAAGTTTCAAGTGTTTTGATGGTCTACATATCAAGTTATGAATGAACAATTGGTTCATTTAGTTGTTGCTTCACTAGTTTTATTGTGCAGTGCTGACCTAAGGGTTTTGGGGTCATGCAGTATTAAGTTGAGTATAAAGTGGATTCATATGAGTGATTATAGGTCATGCTGACCTATTTTGGTGAAGAACACATTTTGGTTTCTTTTTTAAGGTATGTATGATGGAGTTTTGAGCCGATAGGTTATGGTGTCACATGTTTCATCTAATTAGGCTGACCTAATTGATGATATGATTATTTACAAAATATATACATATATATATAGAAGGCCAATACATTGATGGTATGGAGCGAGAGTGTGAAGTGAAAAATGTGATATTGGTTAAGAATGAAGTGTGTAAAGTCAGATTACTGAGCCTAACTGGAACTGTATCTTCAACATATTGTAGATGCATTGTTAGTAGTTCAAAATTTGGCAGTGATCCACTCTTTTCTATATCTTTTGTAATTTTGGAAGAAGTAATCTTCCTTGGGTAGTGAGCCTCCTATAATTATTGTAACTGATTATGATATATTGTGAGCTAATCCTCACCATAATTTTTCCCTTCCAATGATTTTCCATGTAAATTTGGTGTTCTTGTGTTGTTTGTGTGGTGCATGCTTCAATTGTTTATTTCCATTTCTAAAATTTTAATGAGATGATTTGAATGCACTTTTAAGTTAATAAATTTTAGGGAATATTGATTCCCCTCTCAATAATTTGGGTGTTCAACATCTTGTGCATTTTGAAAGGCATTGTATTTTGTAATCTCTTGATTAAGGTATCACCTTGGTTCCAATTATTGTATGTTTGAATGAATTTAGGGACTTTGTTTCCCAACTGGATAAAGGCACCAATCTATTACTGGATTTTTCTCTCCATCATTATCTACACTCGAAATACATAAATTTAAATATTTGTTTAATTTTATTAGTTTCATTGTGTTCCAACTGCCATGTTTGAATGCCCATAACATAAAAAGGGTTATCATTAAACACATCCATTGATGTTTATGTGGCAGATAATCTGATTTAATAATGTTCTTAATGTTGATTCTTCCAAATCATCATATAGACATGAAGTGACAATTGAAATAAGGGTGCACTATGAAATGGGCATGGTTTGTGTTAGGGTGAGTTTTGTGCTCATGTAATAATATCTATTACAATACCTTTAGGAAACCCCCCTTGGTGTTACAAAGCTAGAATAGAAGGAGGTCTTACTTACCTCAATAATTGGTGTTAAGTTGTCCAACCTGAACATACGTTTTGTGGATATTCTTCCTAAGTTTGATACCCCTAGCAATTGGAAGATTTTCTAACCTTAGGAATTTGGGACCTCAAATCAAATCACCAATGAGTGTTTTGTGCTAGATTACTTTATAACCATAAAAAAAATCCCCAATCTAATGAATATATCAATGCTTGAACCATCTTAGAAAATGATGTGAAAATGATGTAGATCATCATGAGCCTTGCAAATTTTTAAATTCAATCCTAACAATCACAAACTTGATCCGATGCATAAAATTGATATGAGATTTATCAAACTAATTTGATAGAAAGTGCATACAAAGATATTCTTGTATTTGCCTTCAAATATTTGAGTATGTCAAGGTAGTGCCTATATACTATTAAGGAGCTTACCAAACTAATAGATGAACAAGTTATCTTAGGTCAAGCCTTGATGGATTTGAATGAATCAACTTGCATAAGAAAATAATATAATAGGTAATATGATACAAATACTTGATAATAATTGAGAATCACAAGCCACTTTGAGAGGGAAAACCTCCAAATATCTCCAATGAAAACAAAATTTATAATATGATGATAATAAAATTACCCCTAGCTCCTATGTATACCTAATTATGTCATGGTTTCCATCCAAGCCAACTTATATACCTAAACATAACACCTAGGATGACATAACTAGTATTTATGACTATAATAATGATTATATAACTTAATTAAGAGTTAATGTGGGCACAATCCAACTAATCATAACACTACACACCTATAGGATTAAGAATGCATCATACCCCATTTAAAGAAGTGTTGTCCTTAGTGTTCATCAATTGTGAATGCTTTTGCACAAAATCCTCATTTTCCCATATAACATATTTGATTGAGGAGTTCTTCCATTTGATCAAATACTACTCTATGATTACACTTGACTATAACCTCTTGGTGTGTGTTTGACTAATTGCCTCATGGTCCAAAAATAATATTCCCTCCTCGCCAAGATCTATTAACTCAGTTTGTGCTACAAACCTTTACCCAATACCCTTCAAGCATGAAACATGAAGAATTGGATTTTTTTTGTTGACATAAGTAACTCCAATTTATATTGTATATTTCCAATATTTTGCAACACCTTATAATTGTCATCATAATTTGGTGCAAGATTGCTATCTTCTTTATTTTTTAGAGACATTTTCTCATATGGTGGTAATCACACAATCTCCCACTTCAAAAGTTCTTTCACTATGGTATTGATCAGCTTGTTGCCTCATTCTATTTTATGTCATTTCAAGGTTCTCTTAGGGACTAGCAAGTACTTCTTGCTAATGTTGAATGTGTTCTTCAAATTTTTAAACCTTTGGGTGTGCTCATAATGAAGAGGTGATTAATGATGACTAGTACCCATATAGTGCCAAAAATAGAGACATCTTGTAATAAGTTTAGAAAGAAGTGTTATACCACCATTCTGCTAATGGTAACCATTTCACCCATCTCATCTAAAGGGAAACATTAGAGGTACCCTTCCAATAATTTTTTGACCACCTCAAATTTTCCATTATATTGGGGACGATATGGTGAGATATAAAGAAGCTAAGTGCCCAAACATTGAAATAAGTCAATCCAAAAATTACTTGTAAATATAGGATCATGATCACTTACTATAAATTTTGGAGTCCCATATAGTTCCAAAATAATATCCATAAAGATTGTTGTTATAGTTCTTGCTATCATTAGTTGTGACAAAGCACAAACATGTGCATAATTTTTTAGATGATGCACAACTACCATGATAACATTTTCTTTTCAGATTTGGGTGAACCAACTGTGATTAATTCTATAGATACCCCTTCCCACCTCTTATTTGGGATGCATAAAGGCTTTAGAAGACTTGGAGTCTTAATTGTCTCCCATTTCTTTGGTTGACATACCATGCATTCTACTATAATTTTTTTAACATCCCTTTTACCCCTTTCTAAAATAATTCTTGCTTGATTCTATGATAATTTTTCAAGAATCCTTGTTGACATACAATGCATTTGACTACAACTTTTTGAGTATCCCATTTAAGCTCCTCCCAAAATAAATATTGCTTGATTATGTGATAAGTTTTTAAGAACCTAGAGTGCCCACCTACTTGAGAATCATGTAGTTTTACCAACATCTTAAACTTGAGATTTGACTTCCTACATTTGTACAACCTATCCTTGTACTATAAAGCATTTCATTTCCATATAATTTTTTTTGACACACTTGAATCCTATTGGAGTTTCTCAATGGGAGTTTGAGTATATGTGTCTTTCTCCCACTCTTCTCTTGCCTCGTTTACTCGATCTAATTATAATATGGAAATGATATATATAATCATGAATTTGTGGGAAATTCCCTCCTTGATAGAGCATTGACCACAACATTCTCCTTGCCTTTCTTATATATGATTTCAAAGTTATATCCAAACATTTTTGTGACCATTTTTATTTTTATTCATATGACAACCTCTATTCCAAGAAATATTTAATGCTATCATGATTTATCTTTTCCTTAAAGTGTTTTATGATTTGATAAGGTTTGTATTGTTTGATAACATGCAAGATATCCAAAATTTCCTTCTTATAAACGAAATGAATAAAAATTTAAATTACCTTTGATTTGGAAGCTCTCAGATATTATGGTCTTCCTTCTTGCATGATTAATGCTCCTATGTCATGTCTTGAAGCATCACATTCCACAATGAAAGTTTTTTTTGGGCACAATAAGATTGGAGTTGTGCAAATGGATTCATTTATTTTCTCAAATGCCTCTGTAGATGTTGCATTCCACTGGAAATAATCCTTATTCAAAAAGGCTATGAGAGGTGACACAATGCTACCATAATTCTTTACAATTGGCAATAATAAATTGTAAGCCCTTAGAAAACCTATAGGTTCTTTTGGGTCCTAGGAAATTTCCACTCTATAATGACATTAATATTATGAGGGTCCACCTTAAACCCCTCATGTGACCTAATATGCCATAGGTAATCTACTTATTTTACTCCATATATACACTTGGATGGATTAGCATACAATTTATGTTTCTTAATAATTTATAAAACCTGGTTTACATGTTGCAAGTGTTCCTTCCAATTTTTATTATCTATTAATATTTCATAAAAAATACCAAAATATTTTTTTGTATAAATGCCCTGAACTAGAGTTCATCAAGCTTTAAAATATCGATGGTGCATTTGTGAGACTAAAGGGCATTGCCAAAATTCCATATTGGTCCTCATGGGTTGAAAAATCCATCTAATGTACATCCTCATCTCTATTTCAATTTAATGATAACTAGATTGAAGATCAAGTTTTGTAAAATAAATTGCACCATTTATCTCATCTAATAAATAATCGCATACTAGAATAATTTTTTTATCTTTATCATGTATTTATTTATCTCTCTATAATAGTGAGACATATTCCAAGTGTCATCCTTCTTGTACACCAAATTACCATAGGAGAGGACTAAGCACTTTGACTATGCTTGATAATATCAACCTCTAGCATCTCTTGCACTATATTCTCAATATCACACTTTTGTACATATGGATACTTGTAGGGATTTACGTTGGGTGGTTGGATCCTTGAACTAGTTTAATGACATGATTATGATTTCTTTTAGGAGGCAAGACTTTTGGCATCTCCTTAAAAACCACTATGTTTCTATCTACAACTGCTTGTAGAAACAATGGTATAGAAGCCTTTGAATGATATGCTTTTAATGAAAATAATTGGGCGACAAATCCATCTACCCCCTTTGTAAGCATCTTTTGCATTTGGTGGGAGCTTACCATTTGTGGAGAATTTTTACATGACCCTCTTGTTTCTATTATCATTCCCTTTGAGTAAAAGTATATGAATAGCTCCTGAAAGTTCATCTTAATTATTTTCAAAGTAGTAAGACATTTACTCCCAAAATAATATATGTTGCACCCATGGAGATAACAAATATTGTGCAATCTAGATGATAATATCCCAAGGTTAATTTAGTTATGTCATTTCCATAAATAACTAACAAATAATCTTTGATTATAACCTAAAATTTGGGGCTAGATATATAAAACAATTTAGATGATCTGCTAACTTATTTTTGATAAAGTTGTGAATGCTTCTTGAGTCTATCAACACTATTACTCTCTCTTTCTTTAGCAAACCCATATCTTTGAGAGTTTGTGTTGGGTTTTAAATCTAGAAAGTGTATGACAAGAGATGATTGGGTGAGTATCTCCATCTAATATTACTTCTTCCTCCCCTTCTTTCTCATTTGGACCTTCAATGTAGGATGATTTCTTTTCAACACATTTATGAACTTGATTGTATTTTCTATCACAATCAACATAATTTTTTTCTCTCTTATTTTCAATTTATTGTGGAGTTAATTTGGTATCCTGAGACAATGATTGTATAAGAGAGCTCCTATCTCTTATGTTTATGAACCATTGTCACCTATTGATCAATTTTTTTCCTCTACTTATTTTGTTATAAGTATTACTTGGGACAAATATTTGGGTTGGAACATATGTACCTCATATTTGATGTGTTTATTTAAACCCCTAAAAATAATTACTTCAAAATTTATTTTGTAACATTCTCTACTTTTAAACATAAGATCTAGAACTATTGACTATAGTCCTTGACCATACCTATTCTCTTCAATATGGTGAGTTGGTAGAAGTAGCTACCCATACAATTGTCCCCATAATGTGTAGCAAGTTCCTTTTGAAAAATTGACCATGTGACCACAACCCTTATTTTATTCTCTTCACATAACTAGTGACACCAAATGAATTAGTTTGGTTCCAAGTATAAATATTCCATTGCCACCTTCGTTGACATGGAACATGATGAAGATCAAAGAATTGACCAATTTGGTAGAGCTAATTAGTTGGATCATTTCCATCTAACTTTGTCATATATAACTTTGGAGTGAAATGCCTAGGTATAATATTATTTAGAAGATGATTCGTCTTAGTGTTACCATGGTTTCCATCATCCCCTAAAATCCACGTCCACCTCTATAAATTTTTCTTATTTTGGAGTTTTGGATTGTCCTTTGGTTTTCAGAACCTTGTCAGGTTCCGCTTGGGTTGTCATAACTATGTTTTACCTGATGCCTTATAATCAAGCCTAATTTTACCTTTTGATCGGTCTATTCAAGGGTTCCAAAACCATGTCAGAACTTGAAGCGGTTCTCATAACCTTAGCAAACATTGATAGCTAAAACTAAATGTTGAGTCTTTAGCCAAGTTACTACAGTTTCAAAACTTAACATAGTTTTTGAAATCTCCATTGGACTCCAATGGGGTTGTCAAAACCCTATTTTTCTCTGACAATATATGGTTTCAGTATCATTCCCATTTCAAAGAGTGGCACTACAAAAATCACATAATGAAGTGGGTATTTCAGAGCCATACATAGGTTTCAAAACCTCTGTCGATCTCCAACGAGGCTGTCAAAACCATGGAGATTGCCGAAATCTTTCACATGGGTAAAGTTGAACTTTTGAAGAATGTTTTGATGAAGACTTTGCCTTGTGAGAAAGGCTTCAAAACCTCTGTCGCTCTTTGACGAGGTTATCAAAACAAACCCATTCCTTGAAAATATTTTATAGCCATTCTTTTCAAAATTTCAAAATGGTCTGAATGAAATATGAGATATGAAATCTCGCATGTATCAATTACTAATGAGATTAATGGCTACCTACCACCTTTGAAGCATTCATTGTGGGCATCTATATAGGACTTGTGATAATTCAAGAGCTCATTTCTATGAGTATTAGAGGATGGATTTTAGGAGTGAAGGAGGCAAAATTGTAGAGAAACATGGATAGTAACTTTCATAGCACAAGAGCATAATTTAGAGGTATAGTGTTTTCTATTATTAACCTACAATTTGGTAGAGAACAATTCTGAAAGCACTCTAGTGTGTTTCAAATAATTGCATGCTATTTGTATTGCTCATATAAATGAATCTAGTCACTTTAGTATAGATTGCATCTGCATTTTTGGATTATCATTCATCGTGAAGTTTAAATACCTAGGTTATGAGCATTTGTTTGGTTTATCAAGAATTATGCCTAAAATTGGTGATACGAATCTAGGGCATATAAACCTAGATGAGTTTTGAAGAGAATTGGAAAGGAAGATCAGCTACCAATTTACTACAAGTTGCAACTTTCCCAACAACTGTACAATGCATTGAATTGGTATTGGAATGCATAAACCATTACAACCCACAGACTAGAGAGATTAGGACAAGAAATAACTAGTTGGTTGTGCCTCAATTGATAGGGACACTTTATTTTCTTGTTTAAAAATACCAAAGAGGGAAGCATATGCAAAATTTGATTTTGTTTCCTCATATTAGCTTTTCGAAGAAAAAAAGGGAAGTATAAGAATATCATCACTCGTGAATGGTTTTATATACCTAAAAAGGGAAAGTCTTAATTACCCAAGACAACACATAGAATTCATTTTGCAAATGAGATATCCAAAATAATTATGCTTCTACATAGGTTAAGAGGTAATGAAAGGGCACATCACTTTGAAGATTGGATGTACTTACAGATTGTTCTTCATGGCGAGTAGTACTTGGATTGGGCCCAACTAATATGTGATCAAATGCATTCAATTCCCTATGAATAATCTTTTCTACATGCCCACTTACCTATTTTATGTTATTTCCAACACAATACCATGGCTAGGACTGAGACTAGTTGAAGTCCAAGACTCGAATTTTCATATTATGATTATTATGATAATCTTTAGCTAGAGAGGAGTTACAAGCATTTTAGGTGGTTAAATGATGATTTCACCATGAGGATGGTTAGATAATTCCAAGGAGTCATAGGCTTGAGGATCTCTCCTAAATCTATGTAGTTAATTGATACATATGGAAGTCATTTCATACAATTTCAAAGGTTTATTTATATAAGAGTTGAGGGGTTTGATGGAATTCCTTTTAAGCAGCCCAAGTATGTAGAAGATAATTTTGTCTTAATTGAAGTGTGTAGGCAGATTGTAGAGGTAAATAAGAGATTCCAAGAAAGGAAAAAGGTAGATGTACACTTTCCCATTGGGCTTGGCTATTATTTTTGTGGTTTTATGTCTAATGCTCTTAACATTGAAATGGATCTAGTCTAGTATATAATGTAATTTTATGAAAGAAGATTTCCTTTTGATATCAATAATTTTGTTAAGGACAATTTTTTAATTGGGTCCTAGTTTCGATCACGTCTTAGATTTGGAAGATTATTGGGTTGATTATGTTGATGAGTATGGGGTACATAGAATGAGTTGTATGAGACTAAATTTTAGGCAAAGAGTAACATTCAAACTAAATTGGGATATCCAAAGTCTAGATGATGATGAATTTGACTTATTGGACCCGATTTATATCAATCATGTTCATACTCAACTAATTGTCTCTATAGATTGGAGCATTAAGGAAGTTGAGACTATTGAATCCAAGACTATAGTATTCCTTAAGAGAACATAGGATTGGGTGGCAAGAAAAACTACAGAGAAGCAAAATGATTCTCTCCTTAAGCCTCAAGATACTAAACATCAAGGAGATATCACTCAAGTTCCTTCATCATTAGGTATGTAATCACTACCTACCAAAAAATGACCCTAGGAGGACAAGGTGATGGTGATGAAGAGTCTCTAGAGAAGGGATTTCCAGAAAGGACTTGTGAAGAAGATGCTCTAGATCAAATGCAAAAAGATAAGGAGAAACAAGTGGTGGATGAAGAAGAAACAATCAATGTAACCTCCTCTCCTTCACAAGCATTTCCCCCTCTTCCTGCAAGTCTTCTCCTCATAGGGAAACACAAACTTCTCCTAGGGTTGATCCTACTCCGCCCTTGAAAAAACCCCAATGTTTAATACAAATAATTTTCTTATGTTTTAACCCACATGTGAATAATATATGCTTGAAATTTATAGTAATAAATTTTTTATTTTCAATTTCAATAACAAGATGCACATTTGAGTCATTGATGGAGAAGGCAACGAGCAGGAGAAGGAGCGGGTCTACAAGTTTGAATTCACAGGATGGAGAAGGTGACGATGGTGGTGGGGACGATCTTGACAAGGATGGAGAGGGGGTTGAGGGGTTCGCTGGGAGTTGCTTCTCTTTCTCTTGTGCAAACATGTGGTTTTTTCTTCCATGCTGTAGTTGGGGGCGCCGGTTCCTCTATGGGAGCATTTTTTTTGTCCTTTTTGATGGTGCGATGGTTGTAGAGGACTCTTTTTTGCTTTGTGGTGATGGTTTTTCTTTGATTTGTTCTTGCGGTGGTTTCTTCTTTAGGCTATGGTTAGGGGAGGCTGTTTGGTGTTGGGCATCTGTTTTGATTGATGTGTTTGTGTTAAGGGTTGTCGATGGACTCTTTTTTTCCCTTCGTTGCTCTTGGAGTGGGTTTTGTGATGGACTTCTCACCTTAAGGCTTTGGCTTTGGGTTGGCATGTGTTCTACCAAGTGGTTCAGGCTTCATGTTGGGTGGAGAAAGTTGTTGGTGTAGGGGCTTTGTGTCTCTACTTGTGTGGTGCTAGGGGTGGTGTTGGGTGCTCTTGTTGGGGGCTTGATGGTGGAGTTTGGTGGCTGTATCTCAGACCTTGACTGGAAAGTAGGGTTGGAAGTGGTTTTGTATGGTGGTGTCTCTCCTCTTTCACCTTCTGTTGGCTTCCCTTGCTCTCTATGGCTTTTCTAGGGTTCTTTGGCCTCTATGAGGGTTGTTCTGTTGTTTGGGTTTTTGGTTGTTGGTGTACCTCTTATGGAGCTTTCTGTGGAAATTTATTGGCATTTTTTAGACCCTGATCGACATGTAGGGTTGGAGGATGTTTTTCACTGTCTTGTCAGCTTTCTGCTTTCTCTTTTTGGAGGTTTTCCTTGCCTCTCCCCTCCTTTTTTTGGATGCTCAGTCTTTTCTCTGGTGCAGGTTTCTGCCTCTTTGGGGGTGTTCTCTTTATTTGGGATTATGGTTGTTGGTCTACCTCTGGTGGAGTTGTTTGTAGTGTTTTTTGGCTTGTTTCAAACCCTAATTGGCATGTAGGGTTGGAGGTTGTTATTCAATGTTTGATCGACTCTCTACTCTCTCTGTTTGTAGGCTTTCCTTGCCCTTTCCCTCTCTTTTCGGTCCCCCTTGTCTTTTTTTTGGTTTTGTTTCTTGACTGGCTTATGGGGTTGCTAGTCTTGGTGGTCGCCAAGTTTCTTTTGGGGTACCTATTTATCTTTTCTTGGGATGTTATGGTTCTACTGGTTTGTTTTCTGTTGGTTTTTTGGGACCTCTGGTCTGTGATCCAGGTTGGGTTTGTGTTGCTTGTGGAGGAGTGCTATCTTTTTATGTCTCTGCTCTAGTCTTACTCTTTGCCAAAGGAGGTGGTGGTGCTCTCTACTATGGGTTTTGATGCTTCCTGGCGGTTTCTTCAGCTATGGTCTTCTTTGGAGGTGGAGACTGCTTCTTTGAAGGTGAATCCCTTGTCTATCGAGGTGATGAGGTGGGTTGTGGATTGGGTGGGAAGATATTTTTTCTATGGTTTTGAGCTTCACTTCTTCCTCTCCTATAAAGGGGAGCCCCTTCCTTTTGAGGTGGAGGTTGGGTTGGTGTTGCGGGTTGACTGGTGGAATGGTTGTGCTAAAAATATTCAGTGTTTCTCTCTGATTCCTAACTCTCCTATTGAGGTGGGGAGTCTGGGTTTGTTGGATGGTGTTGTCAAATGGTGTGATACTATCTGGTTGGTTCTGGTTGATGGTTTCCTAATTGTCTCTAGTTATTCATTTCCAGTTAGTACTAGTAAGGGGTTTGCTATAGTCTAGCTAATTCAGGCTGATGGTTGCCTAACCATCTCAGGTGGTTCATGGACTCAAGTTTTTATGTAATTTCTGGTGACTTTGGGTTTAAGGTGCCTGCAAAAACCTCTTGTCTTGAGTAGATCTGAGTAGTCATTTTATTTCTCTTTTGATCTGCTATTGATTCGTTGTTGGTTGTTTAGGTTGATTCCTTGTGCAGCTTGGTCTTCTTTGTGTGGGTTTCGAGTCCCTATCAAAACCTGTTTGTAAATAGTTTTGGGTCCATTCAAAACCTGCTTTTCCCTCTTAATCAAAACAATATGCACATTTGAAATAATCCCATTTCAAACTCCCATTTTATTTATAGAAGAAACATTACAAAATCCTAAGTAATTATTTCATATTACATAATCCCATGTAATGATAACATTTTCTCATTTACAATTTCTCAATAAAGATGGAGATACATGAATACATACATATCCTTCATGAGATTTAATGAAACAAAGATACAAATGGTCTAGATGTCCTTGCTGACATACACCCTCAAATTTTGACTGCCAAATATATGAGGGAGAGCATCACTCAAGTGCTTTTCCACTAACCACAAACTTACTTTGGTCCTCCACACATCTACTTAACTGGTAAGATGGCCCTAACCTTCGATGAAGAGATTGGTTTGGTAACCTCATAATACTAGCCTTCTTGAGCATGGTTTTATGTCTTACATAACTAGAGCTACCATACACTATCTATAACCTACATGTATGACATTCCTAACCTAGTATGCAAACCTGGCTCACAATGAATCGACAGTGTAAAAAGTGGCTACTTACACTACTTTGGGAAAAGTTTGATATAATAATTCTCTTGGAAGCAAAATTGTATGTTCACCCACCCCTTAGCTTGATTTGGTATTTGATCATTCATATTATTTTCAATCATAACACATATTCAACCAAAAAGGTGATGAAATAACAAAGTGTCTAACTAGGTTACTCCCATCCATGAATTATCCTAATCCCAAGAACAACCAAGTTAACCACCCATGTATTCATAACATCACAAATGGACAATTTAAATACAACACTTCAACACAATGACATTTCCCATACCTCTTGACCCATAAAAGTATAATTTCAATATTAAATTACTGTATTTTAAAAGTATAATCTCAACATTAAATGAATCTATTTCAAAGTATAATCAACAATCAAGTGATCAAACCGGTCCTATAGGTTAGTCCCAACCTATGGCTTTAATGAAAAGTAATGCAACAATCAAGTGATCATAAACCATCATAAAACCTCTCTTTCAATATGACTCAAATATTCACATATTTACAATGTTCACTACATTCATATCCAAACTGGAGAATATTATCAGTTTGAGAGGAGTTTGTGCTTTTGCACCTCTAAGTCGTTTCATATTATAGATAAGGGTTGTCGGATCGTAAGTTTTCTTCTAGATTTATGTGAATAGGAATAAACTCTTAGTCAAGTATAGCATAATAAAAAAATACGTTTTCCAACCCTATTGTTGAATATTAATACAATCACATCCAAATGTATACCCTAACCTTAGGGAATAACTATCCCAAATATCACAAGGTAAATATCCATTTGAGAACATTGCTCTCTACTCAAGCAATCAACTTAACATATAGGTATTACCAATGTAATCTTCATTACCCTAATACGACTATGATACAAAATTCAACTTATTCTATCACCAAGATAAATCAAACAATGAAATCATAATAACCTTGAAAACGCTAAATTCTCATAAATCAATAATAACTCATTTCCTTATGCTTATATTCATCCAATATCACACTCTATAATTCAATCCTATTTCATCTTTGTTGTACCCCAAATTAAAAAATTTGCTACACTTAGGCATTTTGCAAAAATGGTTAAAAGTTTTGTCAAATTTGTCAAAAAGGTCAAAATTGGGGTTTGCATGTCTTGCATGAGGGGAATAAACTTGAAATTTTCAAAATCTGATGATTTGGGTCTGCTCAGAGTGACCAAGTCCACAAAACCAAGATCTTAGTTTTTGGGCCCTACTTTTTAGAAAATTGCTATTTTTAGAAACTTTCTAAAAATAGAAACATTTTTTTGGATTTCTTTTGAAACAGATGCTGGAAAAATTTAATAAAAATAGAAAATTTCTAAAAATAGAAATTTTGGGTCGTTGGGTTCTAATCAGATTTTGATTGGTTGAAAATTCTTCCCTTACTAAGGTCAAAAAGTGCTTAGAATCGTAATACGTAACAACTCCTCGGCTTCTTCCTAGTGGTCTATTCTACTTTTTAATTTCAGAAAAGTACTGCAACTCTGAAGCCATTAATGGAGGTTATTCGGTTGCTAGGTGTCAGATTTAGACATTCAAATACTAGATGTGCACACCGATTGAAAAATGGAGAGAGGAAGTTGTGGAAGTTGAAAAATGTAAAATTTTGGTTAACACTGGAGACTCCAGGTGCTCTAGCTTAGTCTAGGCGCCTAAACTTTCATGCCTTAGGAATTTTTTCATCATCAACGAGCAAGGAAAAGGAAAGCACGTTAAACGAAGGAGGAAGTGAAAATTTGCAGAATAAAAACTAACTCTGCCAACCATGGGTGCCCTGTAAGTGGTATAGGCACCCCATCAGCATCACCGGTGAAATCAAAGTTTGTGCCCTGTGCAATGTTATTCAGATTCTTCCTCAAATTTCCCAGAGGTAGTCTCCGAGCATTACAGCTCATCAAATCAACCAAATTCCATCCGAATCGGTGGTCAAAATGAGAGGTCCTTCCAACTAAGAGACATAACACAAACCATGAAACAAGTCGTAACATTCTGCCTAGGAACTTAATTTGTGGCTGTGGTGCTCCAAATTTCTTTTTGAGGACCTTAATCCAAATATTAGGGTTTTCTAAAATGTACTCAATCTCTTCAAGATTTTGTCACCTTCTCAGAGTGGATGTCTTTACTGATCATCGACTTGTTAATCAATCGGGTAAAATCAGGATCAAACCAAGACATAACATGAAGGTCTCTAAGCCTTTCGAAGAAATGAAATTCAAGCAAAGATGTCTAAGCTTGGAGGAGTTGCGCCCCACTGGCCGTAGAGAGAGGCACCTCCAAGATTTGGAGGCCCAAATGAGTGAATTTGTAGCCTACATCCCAAAGCATGACTTCCCCGGATTTGAAGTAGCCCAACCTTAACAAACTCAACAAGTCCATCAAAGCTGATACAATCACCGAGCATCAAGGTGGGTGAAGCCAGAGGGAGAAACATGAGCAAAATATCAAAAGTCAAAAGCAAGGTGAAAAACATAGAAAACAAACTAACTTTGGAGGAGTTGGGTGCTCTAGCTAGCCAGGGGCGCCAAGCTTTTGACCCCCAAAATACAGTTTTCAGGAGACATCACTCCCAAGAGACCCTCCTTAGATTCAGATAAGCTACGAAACAGAGCCGTCAATCAGATCATCGGAGCTCCCGAACTCCCAGAATCATGAACTCATCAAAAGAATAGAAGAGAGTGACAAGTTGGGAAAATATTCTAACTCTGGAAAGCTTAGGTGCCTCAGGTGATCATGGGCACCGAAGGATTTGAGGCCTCAAATCAACTTTTCTGAAGATGCAACATCCATAGGACCTCCCTTAGAATTAATTAAGCTATCCAACGAATCTGACAGCCAGTCAATCGGGTAAATCTAACTCCCAGAATATCAAGAACTCAGAAGGTTTGAAAGCAAGTATAAAATTTGAAAATCATGAAAAATGACTAACACTGGTGATCATGGATGCCCCAGGTAGCCAGGGGCGCCCAACTTTTTGAAGGGTCAAATAATGTTTTTATCCAAATTCTCCTCCAGGATAATCTTCTCAAAATCAATTAGTCTTCGTGATGGATCACTTCGTCAGTTCATAGGATCTTCCAAGCATCCAGAAATCAAAAATCAAACACAGGTTAAAATCAAGCATGAAGTTGAAAATGGTGAAAATTTGGTTATCCGCCAAGCAAAGCATCCCAATCCAAGAGAAAAATTCTAAGTCTTTAGCCAAATTTCAAAGTTTCATCCTCCAACATTCCAAACAATGTTCTAAGATTTGATGAACTCCTTCTCAAGATAAACTCTGAAGGATTTAAAGCAAAAAGAAAGTAGATCTTTCTCAACCTCAACTTATTTAAAGATAGATTTTGTCTTTCATTATTCATTATTGTAGGTTGGCGTCTAGAGCAAGAAGATTTTCCATTTTCTCTCAACGAAGATTTGAAGACTCAAATGACATGCTTTTTCGGTGTTCTTTGTGGTTTCGTGATCGGTGAGTAAGCAGTAACACTTTTTCATGCTCCAAACTTCAAGAGCGTTGCTTTTTCAAAACAACCACTCAGTTTTTTCCGTTTCTGATCACATGGGTCTCTCCACTTTTTCATCCTCTCAAATATTGAGAAAATTTTCCCTCTTCAAGAAAATGCTTTTTAGCCGCTTTTTCAAGAGAAATTTAGCTTTTTCAGTTTCTGAGCATATGGGTTTCTCCAGAACGTGATTTTCTACCAAACCCAGGTTCTAGCTTTTTTGGAGAAATTACTTTTTCAAGACAAATCAACATTCTATTTTCAGCAACATTTTCCACTTAAAAATCAAGAAACAAATCAACTTTTTGGAAGATGTGGACGAGATTTAAAGCATCAATCATCTAGAAGTTTTCTTCTAGATTTCTTTCTATTCTTGTCTCAATTCTTATCCACTCTTTGAAGAAGAGAAAGAAAACAAGTTGTAATAGTTGGCATTTCCTATTTTTATGCTTTCATAGGTTGTTAGATGTCTATCTTGTTTAGCTTTAGCAATAAAGCTTGCATGTTGGCAAGCCTTAGTTGTAAAAGCAAGGAGATTTTAGGGTTCGCTACTCCTCTGCTTGTGTATAAATAAGGGCAGCCTTGCCCATTGTTTTCTTAACGATTATTGTGATAGCAAATTGCAAGCCTGTAATGTTGCAAGTTGTTATTCAGTGTCAGTTCACTTTGTGGAAGAGCAAGTTTGCAAGCCTCTTTAGCTGCAAGTTATTGTTCAGTGCATGTGTTTTGTGTCAATGTGTTCTAGTTTGACACAATCCTGTTGTCCCAGAAATGTAATATTTTGTTCTTGAAATTTGAGGAAATAAAGTCTTGTGCTTGCTTTGTTGCCCTGATATAAAGTCTTAGATTTTTGTTTATTGTCTTATGCTTATATGATCTTTATTTCAGCTTGCATTGAAAGTAAGTAGATGTGTGTTGACAAATTTTTTATTTAAGTATTTATGTCAGAGAATCCTTCCTTGTCCATTTCTAATTCTCTTTCTCTGTGTTTACTTGAGAAATTAGAAGCATCATTAGAGTAGGCTTAGTCGTAGTTGAACTTCTTAAACAAAAAATCTCAACTACGGTGCTTGAGTTTTATAACCTTGTGCTCTTAGCCGAACCAAAAATATAGGCAAATTAGTTTTAATTTACTTTCTTGAACACCATCAACAAAGAGGGATCTTCCCCTCCCAATTTGAAGAGCAGTTTATCTGTGCATAGTTGTCTGTTTCTAATTCACATTCCAGAGGTACGAATTGAAACGCCAACAATCTTCATGTAATAAATAAGAATTTCAATTGAGCATATCTTTCTTTCCATGAAATAAAGTGGATAATAATAATACATCAATAATATCTAGTATTCCTTTTAAAATTTAGAATAAAGAAGGAAATAAAATTAAATAGACAATCATGTCTGATTATAATGTTCCAAGGAATAACTCTAGCAACTCCACACAATTCTCTTGCAAGCTCTAAGATCTCAGCTTCACTATTTCAACTTCTCTCCATCTAGCAATGAAGAAAACATCCTAAATTTTTTCCCTCGATCCCTATTTCTCTAACTCACAATATGCAATCTCTCACATGCTCTCACCGTTGTACTCAATAATAACTTGCTCAAAAATATGTACAATAACAAACTCTAAAGAATGAATGAAATGATCAAATGAATAAGAATGACCAAAAGGTAAAGATCTTGCCTCTATTTATACTAAAATCTGTGAAACCCATTGCTACAAACAAGCTCTCCAAACTGCCACCTTTTCTCTCCAAACTGCCACCTTTTCTCTCCAACTGCCACCTTTCAACAACAAAAACTAACTCCCTCTCTAAATGCATCGACTAAGCCTAAAGAAAATAAGGTGTGTTTGTTCAAATTGTTAATGTGCAAACACATAATAGTCCTATCATTTGCAACTTTTCTATTATGAATGAGTCACCCCTTTGAACTTCCAACGATTGTCATTTTACTGAGTCGAACAAAGAAATGTTCAACTACAGGTTTCCTATTTGCAAAGCAAGTCAACTTCTTTCTCTAGGTTTAGCCATCTCGTGGCTTGACCAAGTCTATCACCCCTTTTATTGGTCGTGCATTACTTTCCTAATACTTAGTAAAATGCATTATCATCAATCCATTTTGGTGCTGCATTTTATACATTATCTTTAG
>VDFB02054269.1:0-16497 GCA_007258455.2 Sequoia sempervirens | reverse complement strand
GATGTGTTGTAGTGTGTTGTAGTGTCCCACCATGTGTATCCTATTTTGTCAACACAGATAATGCATCTCTAGACTTTATTATCATCATTTTACTTCCCTATTCCAAGTAGGACTTTGGACATTTCGATTAAAATCTAGGTTGTGTAACAATACTTTCATACTTAAAAGGCATGTTGAGAAATGCTATTTATGACTTAGACATATTCATAGGCTACGTGAATCTCAAATATTTATTTGGCATTTATCATGGTGTGTCATTTTATTAGCTAAGCATGTTTCATTATTTAATGATGTGAGACAATTTAATTTATTTAAATTATCATGTGAACACTAGAGATTTGATTATAGCATGTCATAATTGAGGTACCATAATGCTATCTGGTTCATGCACAAGTCACAGAAACAATACCAATACTATGCAGGTTTAAAGAGAGGTGCAAATTCCATGGAGAATAATTGATTCAACCCAGTGGTGAGGCAACTCCAGAGACAGTCACTTTGAGACAGCAAGGACATCAATATTAATATCTGTAGGATTAAATATTTATTTATTACAACTTAGGTATTTTCATCTTGCTTAGGTGGATATTATAGAGGTAAGATAAATTTATTTCTAAATGTTCTTTAGATAATTCTAGGATTAATTTCCTTATTTTCTGATTTTATCTAGATAGTCTTCAGGGAAAATCTTGCTTTCTTTCTATTTCGGAGACTAAGTCTTATCCTCATCTCCTATTGTATTCTCTAATAAATGCAACTTCATTGCATTTCAAAGTAGCTCAATTTGATGAATAAGATAGTGCTCTGTGCATTTGTCATGTCTGTAAGTTTTATTTATGCACTAGGTAGTTTGATTTTTATTTTGATTCGTTCTTAAGTTAAATTTAATTCAAGGCATGATTAAATCTTACGTGGTATCAAAGCAGATCAGATTAGGTAAACTCTATTTTTTTGCAAAAAAAGTTAATCTCTTGGGGTTTGTAGTATTGCTTAAAGGATTCAATCTTTGCCAAAGGCCTCCAAGAAAACAATGGACAGCACCATTATATTCAGAAGGCCCAAAAAATTTAGGAATGCCTATCAATTGGTCCAATTTGGACAGCCTGACCTGAGGCCCCAAATTATTTTTTAGACCAACGGTACAACATGCACTACAAGGCAGGTTCTACATTAGTTGCAAATTGTACAGGCCCTGGTTTGAAAAAGCTTTTTTTTTTGGAGCACTTACTTAAGGTGCATGTAAAACCTTTTAAAAAGAAAATCAAAGCAAAAAATTAAACTATGTTCCATGGGGATGCATCCCCTAGGAATTTCCACCTTTCCCCACACAGGGACATTTCAAGGATGCAGAGATAGGTAGGAAACATCCCTGGGCCCACCCCCTACCAAAAAAAAAAAAACCAGAAATGTTTTCTACTACTTGAAAAAAAAATGGCAAGGGATGGCTACAGCTCAGTCTACAAAAGTTTTATTTTATTTTCTAGAAAAGCACAAAAAAGTAAAAAGGGGTGTAAGCAGGTCACAAGGATCCCCACACCCCTTTAAAACAACCCAAAACCTAAAACAAAGACACTAACACTTGAAGAAAAAAAGTCCCTCATTTTACAATTTTGCATCTTGCGAGAAAATACAAAAGAGAACAGCACTGAAAAGAAGACAAGAGCGCATGAAAACTACATCATTTGAGGTACGTGTACTATCCATTGTTCATTTACACAAATCCTTTTGATTTATTTTGTTTCTTTCAAAGTTTCAAATACTTGGGGATTTTTTTGGGCTTTTTGTTTTATGATTGCACTTGCAGCTGTGTTTTCAATTGAAAAAAAAAAATGCAGCAATGAGGGTTCTAAATAGCACTCCAATTTTCCAATATTGCCATAGTGTGATGATTTAATTGTGGCGTCGTCGTTCTTGTCACCAAGGTTCAAATCCCATTGGGGTGTTATTGTTGAGTGTTTATGTTGGGGATGAGGTCCCCCATTTGTGACCTTGTTGGTTCATAGCTCCTGGTCAAAAGAATTTACCCTTTTAAAAAAAAATAGCACTCCAATTAGATGAGGAGTGCTTATTGCTCTATCTAATAAAATAAATACATGAATTAATAACAAAGATGACAATGCATACCAAATACAAGAGTAAAATATATCTTTATTCGCACATGAAATTATTACAGAAGAAGACCAAAGATGGTCAATCAAGCATCAAAGTCAATCCGACTAGATCATACCTTTCCCTTGACAATACACAATCTATTTAAAGGACCCGACGATTGCCATGAAGAACACAACCATCCACCAACAGACGCTTATAACTACCCGAAGCCGACAACCAATTAATACAAACAATTAATCCATAGTCGGACAACTAATCTTATTGAAACATAATAATAGGCATTGTACACTGACTATATCATCCCCCCAAAAGAAAAAGTCATCTTCTAGATGACAAGTAACATTAGGGAAGACTTGTCAAACTAATGACAATATTGTAGACAAGGACTTGTAAACAAACTTGGAAGTGTACTTTGCTAACTCGGACTTGAAATGTACTTGGCAAATCAAATGAGTGTGATGGGGGTTTAAGGGCAACGCCCCCAAGGTCAAGGGGCAGCACCCCTTGCGAGGGTCTAGGAGCATCATTTTCATGATTTTTTAAGAGGCAAAAAACAATGTTGACAAAGCCAAAAAATAGAAATTTTGGAGTGTTTAACCAACGTATGATGGCAATCAAGGAAGGACATTGTTGTATGATGGTTGATGGTCGTACAACGTCGACCACCAAAACCCTGTGATTTTGAATTGCTGGTCATATGTGGATGCAGAGTGATTGTTGCCCAAGGAAGGGCGTATGGTTGCTAGCAAGAGAGAACCATATGATGCAAGATGTTGTTAGGAGCTTCTAAGTGTCTCGTACATTGTACCCAAGCCATACAGTAGGACTGTTGATAGACTGTACTATGGAATTGCAAGGAAGTCGTACAACGTACAATGGAATTTTAGCAATAACTAATTTTGTACCATGAGGACAGTTGCACATGTCGTACGATGAGAATTGATTACAAGCCCATATCATATAGGGAGGATGACATCATACGATGGAGAGGTGTGGTCATATGATGGGAGGATTGCCTTAGCCATATGAGGAAAATTTTGGATACTAGTTGTACCATAGTTGAATGTCCAAGTCATATGATGAAGGGTGAAGGCCGTATGTTGAATGATGAAAGTTGTACGTTGAATGGTGAAGTCATATACTGAGTGGTGTAAACCAACCTCTCCAAACTCGTCATAGTTGCACCTGGGCAATCTAAGACTTAGATGCAGATGTCGTACAATGTGATAATGATTTGGCCATCTAGTGGAAACATTATGCCCTTGCCATACTCTATGATTTGAAACAGTTTGTACAGTCAATGAATGTCATCTACTAACCCTTGTGAATGGTCGTGTGGTGTAATTAGAAGTAGGTCATACGGTGTGAGCAAGAAGTGAATGTTGTATGGTGAATGAATCTCCTACCATGGACCTCCATACGATTTGCACACAGAGCTTCTTGTTGGGCCGTATGGTGTACTCAGGGAGTTTTCCAACTAAGGGAAACTGTACGACTTGTTTTGTTCCCTTCGTCAAGTAAAGACATACTTTATACTCTTGTACGGTGAGTTTTGTTCCCTTCATTAAATGAATTCATACTTTGTCACTGCGGTGATGGAGCTGAGGAACTCTAAGAGCAGTGTGAGAAGATCCATAGTCGCCTATAATCAATCTTTCTAATATATTTCCAGCCTTTTATGTAGTCAAACCTTAGAAGAGCTTCTTTAACATAATTTCAGATACCATTAGTAATTTTGCATTCTTCTCGAAAGTTGTATACCTCTGCTACAACTATTGTCTTTTGCCAACTATGGACTATGTCCGACACATATAAACTATCCAACTTTTCAAAATCATTTTTCATTAATTGCTCTTCACTAAGAGTTGTGACTTTGAGAAAATTAATGTAAATACCTCCTATAGTCCCTCCAGGTCTACAATGAAATAGGGTCAGAGAGAAGCTGTTCTGGAACTCCGAGCATGACTATAATTCCCTAGAACTCTTCATCATTCGAATTTATCTGACCCTCATCATGTTTCATCCATTCTGAGCTCTGAATCTCCACGACCGAGGAATGCCTACTCTATATTTGGCTAACCAATTATATTTCAACCCTTGTTCAATGCATTGCATTCTTCCACTTGTAGACCTAACACGCCGTACATTCTCTTTAATTTCAAAGTTCACAAAAATGCTCTGGGTCCCAATAACTACCTCGTCCCATTAACTTCATCCACCAGAATAATTTGCTGATCCACCAAATGAAAAGCTGGTGGCCAAATGGTTGGTCAATCGAATTCTCCAAGCGTTCCAGCATTCATCGAGACCCATCAACAATTGTATTGGTGATATTCCTCCAAGGATACACTACATATTCACCACAATCTGGTTTCTATCATGTTAATGGGCACATTGATCAACTACTGGCTGTCCATAGCAGCAGAGGTCTGGGCTTATTAGATCTCATCTCCTCACTAGATTCTGACCAGGTCAGAGCACGCACCCATGCATCTCTCCTCATACAATAGCACTGCAAATTTGAGAAACACTTTATAATAAATCCACTACTTTAACTAGTAGAGTAGTTTGAAGTACTTGCCTTGTAATATTTTTTTTGGATTGTAATTGATTTGTTACCATAGTTGCATTTGCATTTGAGTGGTGTCATTCGTTATCCATAGCATTCTCCATTTCTGCCCTTGCTTCACGAAGCCTTTTTTTTTTGTACATGGGTCCGAGTATGTCCCCTTCTTTACTTGGGTGCGAGTAACGCCCAATACTTCATTATGCCTTACATCAATCATGTTGACACTAGCCTTTTGCTTTGGACATCCAAATGTCTCTCATAGTTTCTAGGTTCACACCTGGCTTTACAATAATTGTATCTTTATCTTCTTTTGTTCTAGACCTCTAAAAAAGTGTCCTCCAAAGATTCACCTGGCCAGCATTGTAAGGATAGGCATCCCTTTGGGGTCAGACTTATATCTACTTTGTCCCTCCTCTGATTTAAAATAACCACCTAGACATGCATTATGTGGCTCTTTGATGGATGGATCTCTCCTAATGCAGGTGGCACCTAGTCTCTCAAACTTGTAAGGGCACTCATTGAATGACCCATAATCCTAAGTAAACTTAAAAACATCTTTTAGGATAGCCACTTTTGTGCATGTGTGCCCTTTAAATTTTGGTAATCTAATATTCATAGTTCATTAGTTTCTTTGTTGCTTTCTTCTCCTACCACCCTTTCTCTACTCATTTTATGTCTCTTCCTGGAGTGTACTTGTACCATCTTGACCCATTATCACTTCATTGTCATAATGAACTTCCATCTTCTCTCATTTTCACTGAGGACATCTTTTATCTCTTTACCTTCTATGTCAATTGCCTGTAGGTCCTAGAATAAGAAGAGAGGGTGGTACCATCAATTTCTTTTATTAATGATGCATAGACCTCAACAAACCATCTTTCTGAGACCATTTTAATTTCTATTCTAACTCTTGCTAAGCACCCTAAGTCTGGCTAAATTATAAGCTCAGATGTTTTGAAGGCTTACCTCATAGTGTGTATTGTACCCCTAAAGTTAATATTCTGCATTATCATCACGGCTAATTTAAACTCTTCTTCGAAAGCTTTCTTTAATCTCTCCCATGTATTTTGAGAGGCTTGATCAATTTTTGTATACTAGTCAATCACTACACCTCGCAAGGTGGCTGGAAAAGATCATAGCCAAAATGCTTTATCTTACCCATTTGCCATCCAAATTTTTTCACAAGTCGTACAGTGTCGTATAGGATCCTCTGATACATTGCCTATAAACTTGGGCAACTTTCTCTTTTCTCCACTAGGGCTTACCATGATTTTATTTTGATGCAAATTTGGCGCTTGGAATCTACTTGCTAGGGAGTTTTGATTTGTATGTTTTGATGCTTCTCCCGCACTCTCGGCCATATAGGAATCCTCAACTCTTCCCTCGGCTTCAACCTTTCGCGGGATTGTTTCGCTTTCAAATTTTCTTTTATACACCCTTGGCTCGACTTCTTCTCCTTCAATTGACAACCTTTCAATGCCCCCAAGGCTCCTCTCCTACAATTTTGTGAAGGAATGTGACTTCATCTCCCAACTTCCCTTATCTAGAGAAGGTTTTCTTGACTTTTCAACTTGATTGTGTTCTCGAAAAGGGCTCCAACTTGGAAATTGTATAGTTGTATTTCCTCAAGTGTTTCTCGTAATCTTCTTCTTCATTCCCTTTGCTCCACAATCCTTAAAGATCACCCGATCTCTTGGTCTTGACCACCTTATGGTCTCTTCCCATCTTTATTGGGGTCTAAGGGCATGAATCTCTTATATTGGACCCAATTTCTTTTAAGGCAACGGTGCCAAATGTTTATTGCTCTATCTAATAAAAAAAATTCATGAATTAATAATAGAGATGACAATGCATACCAGATACAAGAGTAAAATATATTTGTATTTGCACATGAAATTATTACAAAAGAAGACTAGAGATGGTCAGCCAAGGATCAAAGTTGATCCAACTAGATCATACCCTTCCCTTGATGATACACAATCTATTTAAAGGATCGGACAGTTGCCAAGAAGAACACAACTGTCAACCAACCGACACTTATAACTACCCAAAGCTGACAACCAATTAATACATAGTCGAATAACCACTTTTATTGAAACATAATAATAGACATTGTACATTGACTACAAGGAGAATGGGGACTACCGCAGCCTACCAAGACCAAATAGAGGATTTTTGCATCCCCATTTGTGTAGCCCTACCTCCCTACCTAGCTATTATTGGGGGTCCGAGGGGAGTATCGGTATCATTGGATGCTTCCCCTCCCCATTCAACGCTTTCCCATTCCAATTGCATAGTGAAGGTGAAGAAGTTGAAATTCAACAAGGAAGCCAAAGAGGTATTAGGGGTTCTTTTGGGTGGGAGAGTTGCAAGTACTATGGGTTCAAATAACCCATTTGAATGCTCTTTTGCTTTGCTAAAAATTATGCAACTAGCCCATTCAATCCTTAAAAAGTCCTTTTGCAATTTGCAACATAGTCAAAGGCAAAAAAAATCAGGGTGAACTAGAGTTTGGTTGTGTTATTTGCTCATCAAGGATTATAGGGGCAGCTACACAAGAGTTTACAATCAACTTTTGTGCATAGGTGGAGAGGGGATAAAAGAATGTGAAAAATAACCTGAGCTCAGAAAATCAAGGCATCTAGCTTATTCATGGAAGGTGAGAAAAGAAACAAGGAAATGCCAATAGGGACTACGCAATACAATATGCCAGTGCCCACCCAAACCATACATGTTGAGGCTCAAAGGAGATAGGGTTATACCAAAAGAAAAAGGACTACTAGCATTGCAAGAATGTTCAATATGCAATCACAGAAAGTGGCAGATTCTTCAATTGCCATTTTTTTCTTTGCCCATACCATCCCATTTCATGTAGCACATTCTCCCTACTTCAAACAAAAGTTGCAAGATACAAATATTATTGATCCCTCACATGCCTCAATGGAGAATATAAACTACGCATCAACCTCCTTGATAGAGAATATTCTAAGTTTGGTGACAAAGTATGAGACAAACTTGGCTAAGGGCGAGCTATTCTATTATCATGGATGGGTGGACAAATATTAGACGTCGGCCACTCACCAATATCATAGTCAATGTGCGGCTAGATCTTAACTTCTTAAAGCTATTGATTGTTAAAGGAAGTGGAAGGATATAACCTTCCAACTTCAGATTTTTATAAACACCATAGAGGAAGTTGGGGCCTCAAATGTTGTACAAGAGGTCACTAGTTCAGCATGTGTGTAAATTAGCTAGTATGATGGTGGAGGATGCTTACAAGCAAATTTTTTGGACCCCACATTGTATTCGTGTGCCAGATTGGGTGAAGATATGGTAGCCCAAGCAATAGATATACAAATGTTCATTTACAACCATCACACCTCACTTGCTCTCTTTAAAACTTTTTCAACTAAAGAATTCCCCTGACCCACACAAGCAATTTATGCCAACTACTTTATTTTATAAAAGAGTGCTTGAGGTGCAAGAGCCTCTACACTTAATGATGGTTAATGCATAGTGGAGTAGATGACCAAAGGGGAAAGCAATAGAAGGAGGTGATGATTGGCGGTCCACAATGATGTAAGATTTTTCAGTTTTATGACTAAATTATGAACTTATTGATTTATTAATGTTTGTAATGCAATTATTTGTATTTTGTAATAGCATTCACTATTCATCATTTGAACCTTATTCCTTTCTGAAAATATTGTTTGCAAATGATTTGCTCCTTCATCTCACCTATTGTGTGGGTTATTAGATATGCTGATATAGACTTTCCTAGATTTAGAGATATTTACAAGACATTTGACAATGTACTTGGACAAATAAAGCAAGCAATTCATAGCGAGGACCTTGATTTGGGATTATACTTAGGCCCAATGTTATGCAACAACCCACTTCATATGACAACCTACGTTCTAAAATCTAAATCCCAAATGGTATGCACCAAGTCCTTTTGATGATAAATAAGTGCAAGAAGGGCTCATGAAGGCCCTCAGAAAAATATATAGCAATGAGAAGTTAACTTTACTTTGAATGCAATGGCTAGCCTTTATCAATCTTTAAGGTCCAACATTTAGCAAACCAAAGGAAAGAACAAATAGGTTTATATTAGCTCAAACCAACCCTTTTGGATGGTGCACACGACATGGCAAAGATGCAATAGAGCTAAGGAGGTTTGTCATTCACCTCCTTTCACAAGTTGCTAGTTCCTCTAGTACATAAAGGAATTGATCCACATACAACTGCATTCAGTCACTCAAGAGGAACAGGATTACCTCCTTACAAACAAAAAAGTTGCTGGCTATGCATAGTACTTGTGACATCAAGATCAACAAACTCCTAAGTATTTGTAATAACCACCCCTGATTTCTTTTTGAAAAAATACTGTTTGCTGATTTGGAATGTTTTGCTGAGGTTTGTTTGTTTTGTTTCATGTGTTTGCATCATAAAGAAAGAGCATAGGAAATAATTGCATGAACAGAAAATACATTGAAATAGTCTCTTTTCAAATAGATACACAACAATTCTTGATAGTAATGCATACTAATTCATTTTCAGACTCAAAGAAATACATTACAGACATGATACAAGAGTTTGCAGACCTGATAGGAGCCTAAACAGTCACATATATTCACCATACAATGCAATTTCTTTCACCAAAGAGTGAACAATAACACATTTACACTCAACGAAGACCTGGACACTGCGTAGAACAGCAGAAATCAACAACTCCCAAAGGCAGAGGGACGGCTTTGACCCGCAGTGCAGCAGGACCAGTGCTCTCTGGGTCCTGATCACTGTACTCCACTCCCAAGAAGCAATGTTCACCCCCTATTTATTTTTTCAGATTAGATTACCTAATAAGTTGCAAATTCATAAACAACAGCAATGTACCTAACCCTCAAAATCAATATCACAGTGCTTTGCTATGGATTACCAGATAAGATAATTTGATAAATCTGAAAATTGATTCTTATATTACGGCGAAATAGCAATAAATCTGCTGGCATGGAGCAGCAAGTGACTGTATCTACTGAAGTAAGGATATTACGCGCTATAATAACCAACGGCTGAAGGGGTAAAACAACTACCTAAATAGTAAAACTGCAATATTGTTGTCTTGCATAATGGGTTGCCATAGAGTCCCCTGTAATCTAACAAATTTCTTCTCTTGTAAATCAGCATAGCCCAAACTCACCACCAAGTCTCCCAATGGCACCCCCTGCACTGTTATCTGCTGAATGGAACTTAACCTACTTCAGGCTGAAGCAATGATTAATATGCACACTGTCAACAGGGCCTGATAGAAGCAGCTACAGGTCTGATATGACAGTCAATACTGTTGCAGGTCAGCTGTTTTATGTCTGCAGGTTGTAGCATCATGAAAAATCCTTGATCATCACCTCCTTTCAACTCCATACACCCTCCCAAACTACTGGACCAACTTCTTCATACCCATCACTATTAAAAGCACTCAGCTGATAGGAAACAGTGCCAGAAGGAGGGTCATTCCTGGGGGATTTAAGGAGCATGGACCATGCATTTAGTGCCAGGAAAACAGGGGCGACTTCAAGATTAATTCATTTAAATTTTCTGAGCACTCCACAGTGCCTTCTATCTCCTGGGAATACCTTAGACAATCTGGGCGCCTCCTTTAAAAGGGTTTGCAGTCACAAATATGCCCTAGAAACTGAACAACACCTCCAAAAAAACCTCCCTGTAGCTGTACAGCCTGGCTAAGGAGGGACAGCTTGCTTTTAAAATTCCAATCAGTATTTTTATTTCCAAGAACACCTGCAATGGGGTCGGCCAGGCCAGCAAATTCTATGGTAGATTACCCAAAATCACCTTGCTTACCATCTGATCTATATGAGCAAAATGAAGGTACAGCTTGTGGTAAACGTAGAGCGACCAGACTTGGAATAATCTCCAAGCTATCATAAAAACTCCAGTATTTTTTCAATAACCTAATTCCAAAACTCACTAGAAATTAACACTTCAAAAAATACCTCATATAACTTCATATTTGAAACCCTGGACTGATCAAACTCCTGAAAATCAATGGTGATTCCTGATGTAGAATCACTCCCTCAGACCCTCCAGCTAGGGTAGATCTTTCACCACCGAAACCAACGCTAAAGATGAGGGTTTCCGTCCTCAACCAGCTGCGATGATAAACTAGAAACAATCCAACAGAGTCTCCTTAAATTGTCAAAACCTTGCTAACCAAATGAAAGCCAAAAAGCAAAATAAATAGAAGTGGAGGGAGAAATTAGGGCAACCTCCAATTTGAATAATTCTCCCTCCAAAAAGCCCAACACCCAACCTTGCCTTTTAATAATATTTTGCTTTATATTTTAAAGCATAATCAAATATTCCTCAAAGAGGCATCCTTGCTCAAAAGGAAACTATTTCGCCTTATTCAGCCTTCTAAAACAACATTAAGTTATCTCATTAGCACCAAGGTACTTTTTAATGACCACCTAACCCCTCACTTAAGTTATAAAGTTATTTTATAAAAATAACTTAAGTGACTGATAAAAGCAAATATTAAATAATCCAACCTTAAGCTCTCCAACGCCACCATAGAAATAACACTGCTGAGAACACTATGGGCCCAAGACCAGTTTCCCAAAATAGACTTACTATAAATAGCAATTGCTAAAAATAGTAAGTACTCACAAAATATCAACTGGCACAAAACATTAAAGCTCATCAGATAACTTCCACACACTGCCCAAATAGGAAACCCTACACCAGTTACTAAATATGGTACTTACTAAAAATAGTTAATGAGCCAGAACCGAACTAGCCCAAAGGACATCGAAAATGGGGACATTACAAGGAGGGCAACTAGGCTCTAAAAATCACTATTTCTTCAATATATGCAAATAGATACTTGAAATGGGGCGCCCAAACAAGAGGAAACCAATCAGCCAATATCCAGAACAATAGGCCAAATGTGCAAGGAGCTATGAACAGTTTTCACTTTCAGACCCTGGCAAAAAGGGAATTTCCGGAATTTTGGAAAAGCAATCATACCTCTGAAAAATACTTCAAAACTACTCCAATCACCACCAAAACGAAGCCATGAGCCAAACATACCAAAAATCCAAAACCCACATCAAAAATCCAAGAATATCTTCATCATTTCACCACAAAATTGGGTTATGATAATCAGAACTCGGTTGAGTACAACGGTGATCCTCGGGAGTAGAAACTAATTCCCAACCAGCTAGGTAGAATCTCTACCAATCAAACCAAGTAGAAATGAAGGTTTCATTTTCAATCTGTAACATCTACACCGGAAATAACGCAAATGCCCCCTGGTAAGCACAAATCCATAGATTTTCCAAACTCTTCGATCATGACTCTGCCAATGGACTTCACGAAGTCCTTGAGCCTCCCAGCCACGCACGGGACTCTGGAGCGAATGTCCAGAGAGTTCCGCTCTGGACTCTCGAAGTCCGAAGCTCAAGATTCTCATCTCAGTCCCGCAGCTCGATCCCCAGTCCCGAGCGACCTCCCCAAGGCCTGGGACAGTGCAAGCAAAAAGCCATGTTTCTTTTTTTTTATTTTTTGTTTCATTTTCACAATCTAGGTTGCCAATACAGGTCTGCAAATTGATTTGGAGCTGATTGAAGCCAAGAGAACGAGCTAAAAGGATCAAAATAGAGTCAGGTAAGTGATCTAACACTTCTTTTTTTAAATTTTCTTTCATTCAAAATCAAAAAATTCAAGAGGAATAAGGGGAAATGCTGCCAAATTTTTTTCTATTTTCTTTAATACCCTAATTCCTACAATTTCTAGCTTAGTTTTGCATTCTTCTTTTTTTGCAATTGTTTGAAACTTTGAAATTTTGAATCATATTCATTTGCTGATTTTTTAGCAAACCCTAACTGATTTTTTTTTTGTTTTCCATGTTGAACTTCCAGCAATGTCATCTTCAAATCCAAGGGGAAATAAAAGAGACCCTGCATTGAAGTATGGAATTCCAGGAGATAAAAAGGGTGAAGTGACATGTACTGAATGTGATAAATGGATGATAGGAGGAATAAACAGATTAAAATACCACCTTGCTAGAATACCTGGGCAAAATGTAGAGGGATGCAAGAAAGCTACTCCTGAGATTATTAGAGAGATGAAGGCCCTTCTTGCTGACTATGAGATAAAAAAAGATGAAAGACAAAAAACAAAGGATGCCCTAGCAACTGCGATGAGTGGATCCCAATCCCGTGGTGTTGCAAGTCCAAGCTTTCGTGCTCCACATTCATCTTTTGGTGAGAGTCCTGATGGTTCCTTTTCTACTGCTAGTGCTACTGCTGACCAGGGTCCTTCATCAGGACCAAATTATTTTATTCCACGTAATATTCCAGGAGCACAACCTTCACTTGAAGGTACCGGTTGGAATAAGGAAAAGCATCATGAAGCTAGGATGGCTGCTGCAAACTTTTGGTACTACAATAATCTACCTTTCAATGTTGCAAACAGCCCATATTGGGAAGGTTTGGTGAACGCCCTTACAGTTGTAGGAAAGGGGTTTAAGACCCCATCATCTAGAGATTTGAGTGGGCCATTGCTAGAGGAAGCCGTAAAGAATACACGGCTTGTGGTTGATGAGCAAAAGAAATTTTGGAGAAGAAAAGGTTGCAGCATTTTATCTGATGGGTGGACAGATGGACGAAATAGAACTCTTCTTAACTTTTTAGTGTCCTCTAATGGTGGATTGGTGTTCCTAAAATCAATGGATGCCTCCCATGAAATCAAAAATGCTGAGACTTTATGCAATCTATTAGATGAGGTGGTCCAAGAGGTTGGAGTTGATAATGTTGTCCAAATCATCACGGACAACGCAGCTGCTAATGTAGCTGCAGGTAGACTACTTATGGAGAGGTATCCCACAATTGTATGGTCTCCATGTGCTGCACATTGCTTGGACCTATTGCTAGAGGACATTGGGGAGATTTCATGGGTCAAAAGAGTGGTTGAAGATGCAAAAAATGTTACAAAATTTATCTACAACCATACTTGGGTGCTTTCTTTGATGAGGAAATTTACAAATGGCAAGGACCTTGTGCGATCTGGAGTGACACGATTTGCTAGCCACTTCCTCACATTGCAAAGCATTCTTGGTGCCATTGGTCATCTCAAGCAAATGTTCGTGTCCGATGCTTGGAAGGAGTCCTCATTTTACAAGAAACCTGAAGGGGAGAGGATTGTTGCCATAGTTTTTGATGAGACATTCATCAAAAATGGAGAGGAGTTGATGGGGGTTAAGTAGCAATCACACAAAAAAAAATTATACATGATAATCTATTTGCTGTTTTTATTTTTTGAGGGGTTAATTTTGTTATAATTTAACATTTGTTTTCATTTTTTTAGGTGACAGAACCTTTGGTGAGGGTTCTTCGTATGGTGGATGGAGATGGAATGCCAATGGGTTTCATCTATGAGGCTATGGATAGGGCCAAAGAGGCCATATCACATTACTATGGTGGCAACAAAAGGAAATATGAAATCATATGGCGCATCATTGATCGAAGATGGACACACCAACTCCACCAGCCGATTCATGCCTTTGCCTACTTTTTGAATCCGAAGTTCTACTTCTCAGAAACATTTAAGGCGGATGAGGAGGTCATGGATGGTCTTGTCACATGCATTGATAGGATGGTGCCTGATCATGAGCTGAGAGATAAGGTGCTTGATGAGTTGGAGGTGAGATTTGTTATATCTTATTTATGAAATTGCAATGTTGAGCCTTGACTATCTATGAATTTTCTATATTTGATTTACTTTTTCTTTTATCTATTCAAGGTTTACAAGGGTGCAGAGGGGAGACTCTTTTCCTCCCAACAAGCAATTGAAAGAAGAGGAAAACAACAACCAGGTAAAAAATGAAATTAGAAACTTGATTCTTACATATAGATTTTTTACTTTATTCTTATTTCTTAATATTTATATTTTTTAAACATGTTTTTGTAGATCTATGGTGGGAAAACTATGGTGCTAGCACACCAAATCTTCAAAAGCTAGCCATACGTGTCTTGTCACAGCCATGCAGTGCTTCTAGGTGTGAACGCAATTGGAGTCTATTTGAGAACATTCACACAAAGAAGAGAAACAGGTTGACTCAGCAGCGCTTAAATGATTTAGTTTTTGTTCGGTACAACCTTCGCCTTCGAACTAGAAAGGTGGAGGGTGTTTCACATGAGTCCATCGACTTGGATGACATTGATCCATATGGTGAATGGACTATTAATGAACAAAATGATGAGGCTGATGTCTTACTTACTGATGAGGATCTTGCTGAATTAGAGAGAGCAGCAGCAGAAGAAGAAGAAGCAGCAAGATTGGATGCCATGGAGGACAACGAAGACACATTTGAATATCATGTTTCCCCTTCTCGATCTCCTAGTCCTCATTTGGATACTATAGCACGGGCACCTTCTAGTTCTAGGCCTTCAAAATTGGCTACCATTGGGAGGGGAAAGAGGAAGATGTAGACTACATGTGGTTATTAATGTTTTCTTCTTTTTAACATGATTATATGTAAACATTTATAAACTTATGATGTTGTTATACATTGAAACTATGAGTATTTGATGACTATGAAATTATGAATGATTAAATTTCAATTATTGAGTGTTTGATGATCATATGACATGTGTAATCTTTGAATTATGAGTGTTTGATAATCAAATTAGCTCTTTATGTTCTAAATGCATTAATTTGTTCTTGTTTTTTTGTAAAACTACGGTTTTTTTTTTTGCCGAGTCTTTTCCCGAGTCCGTGCCGAGTCCCCGAGTCCGAGTCATATTTTGGGCTGCCGAGTCTGCAAACTATGGTCAAATCCTCCATATGCAAATGAGAGCCAAAAAGAAGAATAAATAAAAGTGGAGGAAGAAATTAGGGCAAACTCCAATTTGAATAACTTTCCCTCCAAAAACCCAACACCCATCCTAGCCTTTTTAATAATTTGCTTTTCATTTTAAAACATAATCAAAAGTTCCTCATGAGAGTCGACCACTTTTTGGACATAATATTTTGCCTTAACTTTATGAAATAAACTTAAATAATTGCACCCACTTAAAGTACAATGGCCCCCTTTTAAAACAAAGTTGTTATCACTAGGCCAAGGGTCCCTTTTATAACACAAGCTTATAACCCCTTTTTTATTAAAAAACAACTTTAATACTTTTAGTGACGAATTAACCAATAATAAATCAAACCATGGAGAAAATTGACCCCCTTCCAAGAATGGTAACTCTGCACTGCACTACCACTACCGAAAATATACTTACTATAAATAGCAACTGCTAAAAATAGTAAGCACTCCCAAACAACAAATTGGCATAAAACATTAGAGCTCACCTGACAACTGCCACACACTGCCCAAACAGGAAACCTTGCATTGCACTACTGCCAAGACCAGTTACTAAATATAGTACTTACTAAAAATAGCGAGTCAAAACCAAACTAGCCCAAATAAGGACACCTAAAATGGGGACATTATAGTATTGACAAAGTCCAACTGAATAGTAGGATGTTGATCTCGAAGATGCCACACAAATCAATGAGTAGGAGGCACAGGAGAGATTGATTGAGGTTCCATTGGATGGGGCAATTTCTCATACTGGGGGTGACTCATATTCAAATTTTGATTTTGATTTATGTGAAGATGAGGCAAAGGCATAGTGGCAACACATCTATTGTCTACATTTCGTCATTTTGTAGTTGTAGCTTTTTGTCTTTTTCCTTTTGTTGTATGTGCACATTGATAATGAACACTCGAATGATGTTGAAATGTTAGT
>VDFB02054268.1:0-24242 GCA_007258455.2 Sequoia sempervirens | reverse complement strand
ATGTGGATCTTGATACTTGAAATGATGCTTTGAATACTTGAACTTGATCTTGAAACCTACATCACAATGTTAGCTCCAAAAACATGCATGATGTAAGAAGAATTTGACATGATAATTGGATCTTGAGTGCTGCAATAAATCTTTAATAATTCTTTCCTTGAATTCTCTTGATCATCAACTTTGCTCTAGGAATGCTCTCATCAAAAATGCTCTTGAAGTTCTTGAAAAATTCTAGGTGAAACTAACTGAAATAACCTTGTATTTATAAGTATGTATCCTTAATTTCCCAAAATTCAAATATTACAAGCTGATGTATTGAAATATGGATTCAGAGACCTTAAAATACCACCAAAAATATATTTTAAATTTAGGTTTAAAGGCTTAGGGAGGGCCCATGATGGGCGAATGGGTCCTAGGTCCCTATTCCTAGAACACACATTGCTCAAGGTAAAGTGTTATGTGTTAGAATTAATTATTGCCGACTTTCCCCTTCGAAAAATGTAATTTATTAGGATTGTAAATGAATAATAGGGCTTTATTAAGGCATAATTAAGTTCATTTAATTAAGGAGGGCCCAAACAAGTGTGAAAATGTAAAGGGATACATTTTTCAACACTAAATTAAGGAATTATTAAGTCCATTTTAATTAGGAAGGTCTGAACAAGTGTGAAAATATAAAGGGATAAATTTTTGTACACTACATTTAGTCCCCACTTTAGTGAGAAGATGACTTTGCATCAAACTCACACTAAAGTAGATAATCAAGAGAGGTCTAATTGTAGAATTATTGGAAAGATAAGATGGCAAAGATCAAGGAGGATGATCAAGCCCCCAAGATCTAAGATCTCATGGAAAAACCAACAAAGGCACATACCTATGTTAAACATATATATGCAAAAATGACAAGATACTTAATCATACAATGTCAAAGACTCAAAGAAAAAAAGAAAAAAAAAAGGGGTGGATCAAGCCTCGATTGTTTGTCCAACTCAATGTGGATCAAGCCTTAGCTGTTGGTCTAAAAATGTTTACAAGTGGAACTCATTGTCCACTATGCAAACAACAATGCACACTCACATGGGCTAGTGAAATACTTTTTCCACTAGGTGAGCCCCAAAAGTGGCAAATGAGAGAATCTTATTAGGCTCCCATACCCATACCAAAGTTATACCTTCAATAACTTTAATATGGCACCACACACTATGAATTTCAAGCTTCATAAGGCTTAGCAAGCTATGTTATGCTAAACACTTATGAAAAAACAAGGCTTCATAGGCAAGAAAGGTGTGTTATACTTGGTGGCCATGAACAAGGTTTTAACTTCGAGCTTCACAAGGTTGGCAAGTTGTGTTATGCTAAACACTTATGAACAAAATGAAAATAGGATAAGACATGTTCAAAAGGTTTTTTCTTAGTTCATGTAAAGTCTCCTCTTAGGGAAAATCATGTCTAATGTCTCCAAGAGAGGACAAGTCTAGGACAAAAGATTCACAACTTAGGGAATGCAATGCATAGCATCACCACTAAGAGGAATGCCATATGCCAAGAAAGGCCACACTCTTGGAGGACATCAAACCCAATGACACCACCAAGAAGAAGACACACCACAAGAAGTAAGAAGACCACACTATGAAACATAAGGTATAGTAAAAAATTTCAAAGTGATAATGCCAATGTATGTCTCCCTGACTTTAAAGAAGAAATTCATAAACACCATGCTATGAGCAATTATTTTAAAGTAGCAAATGATAAATGCTAACAAGACATGAGAGATTATGTGGAAAGCCCTATGTCAAGCACATGTTTCCAAATGAAGCTATGTCATGCAAAGGGGTTGCCCCCAAAATGAAATCCCAAACACATAAGGGATCCATAGATTTGGGGTCAGCGCATATCTTTGCTACAATGATATTGTAGAGCTCGAAAACATCATCATTTCCCAAATAACTAATGGAACTTGAAGAATGACACATAGAGAGCAAAAACAAAGAAAAATATTTTGGGTCAACATGGAAGATACCTAAATGTCTCAATGCCTTGCATCACCCCCAAAAGGTAAACACAAGACATTAAAAGATGAAAGTTTATGACATATAGAAGAATGTAGGCACAAATAGAGGAATGAACATAAAAACATGTCAAACAAAACAATACAGGGGATCACATTATGCACATGCAATCACACAAAGAACATGAAAACAAAAATAAAAAAAGAGACTAGTAAGGCACATGTGAGTCAACCTATAGCAGGTCATTCACATCCCAATCTTGTTTGTCATATGTGGAAGGTAGACAACTAGCCAAAGGGACAACATCAAGTTCCAAACTAGGGCAATCACCAAGTTCAGCATGTGGTGAATCACTCTTTGTAGGAGGATCATCATGATTGTTATCATTTAAGTTCATAAAAGAGGAAAAAAATTAATTTAACTCATTATGCACTTCCTCATCAATTTTAGCCGTTTCATTATCATCATCTAATTTTATAATAACAAAAGGTCTAATGATAATATCCATGGAAGGTTCTTGTTCTTGTTGCGTTTGAGATATAGGTTTCTCTTGTTTTAGCGAAGGTGAAGAATCATCATGCATTGCTTGAGTTAAGTTTGGATTTTGATTTTCTATGTTGTTCTTTTCTTCTTTTACTTGTAACAAACGAGCAATAGTACGATGTCGATGCCTATGCTCTCTAGAATTTTAGTTTTTCGTCACTTTCAAGTTATACTCTGTTTAGAGTAGTTTTCACCATAGGTTTTATTCCCCAAGGGAGGAATGAAAGGAACCATGGGAAGTTGTCTCAACCTGTACTTCTGTTCTTTTAACTTTATAAAAAATTAATTTAGAAAACAAAAAAGACTTCTATTTGGTTATCTCAAGTGGTCTATGAAATAGGTGAAGGACGGTCAAGCCTCTTTGACCTTGGTTTACTTGGAAGGGATTTTGGCTTCTTAGCTCATTGCTCTCACCGCGGATAAGAGGCTTGAATTGTGGGATGCAACATATTTCAAGGATAATTGCTATGCACTCCCTTTGCCTTGCAAAATTCCTGATAGATTTGAAAAGAAGTCCCTCACTCTATGGGTCTAATAGGCTCCATAGTTCAGGCCAAAAAGAAATCCAACTGGCAAAACCCTCTACGAAGACACAGGATTAAAGCCACTATGGTGCACAGTAAAGATCTCATTGCCAAATGGAAACTTTAAACATTTATGTACTACCGATGGGATAGATTTCATGGAGTGAAGCCATGGGTAGCCTAAATTCACATGAAATTGGTCTGATGATGGGATGATGGAGAATGAGACACTTAATATTTTCGGTCCAACTTTTAAAGGAAGAGTTATCAAACCTATAGTAGGGCAAGCAAAACCATTATGCATTTTGATCCATGATTTCATTTTTTTATAAGTATCTTGATAAAAATCATGCACAAACAAGAATTATTTGGTGATCACATTCTCTACACAAACGAGATCAATTAATATCCCATTAGTAGGCTTGTCATTGATTCTTCTAGCTATGTAAAGAGGACCATCAGGTGCATGTTTGATTATGTCATGTTATGAGAAAGCAATGTCAAGAGGCATTTTGGTTAGACTCTTACAAGGTCGAACTTCAATGATTCTAATAATATGTTCCATAGGATTTTCCTCATTGTATTTCATGTTTTCATCATCCATGTCAACATTCATCACATCACTCTTAGTTTCACTAGCTTTGACAAAGGAAATGTTATGATTTGGCATAGGATTAGTAAAAATTTGCAAGTTTTGGTTAGGAGGGGCTATAGACTTATTACCTTGATTGTTAACAACACTAATTATAATATGATTAGAATTAATGAGGTCTTGCACAGTATGCTTAAGATGTGTACAATATTCTATATCATGTCCATTTTGTCGGTGAAAATGGCAATAGGCATTTTGTCTATAGTTTGGAGGTAAAGGCTTAGTAGGATCAGGATCTCTAATAAGAGGTAAGGAAATTAAATTCTTGTTTAAGAGTTGAAACATGGTGCTATGAAGGGTATCAGGTAGAGGGATAAATTATCTATTTCTATGTCCAAATGTGTATGGTTTTGTTGTCTTTATAGCAACCACTTGAGTGTCAACATATTGAGTTGGTTGAGGGGGATTAAGTTGTAAAAATCCCTTATGTTGTTTTTTGAATGGTTGATAGTTGGTTTGAGGTGTGGATTCAAAATTTTTAGGTTGACTAGAGGGAGTTTTCACTTCACGACTGCTAACTAAATTTCGGTAATCACAAAGGGCAGTACGCAAGTTTTTAAAGGAAGGAAATTTCAACATCTCAAGTTTAGCTTAGATTTTGTTTTGCAAATTGGAAATAAACATTATTTGAAGGTCAACATTGAGAATCTTAATGTTTATTTGTGAGTAAAGCAATTGGTATCATGATATGAAATCAATGACCTTTTCATCATCCTTTATTTGCATGTCATTAAATCAGCTAAGGTCATCTTAAGACCCATATGTGTTTGGAAGTGATTGAGAAAAGAATCAATAAGTTCATTGATTAAGCGTATTGAGCTATTTGGTAAGAAGCAAAATCATTCGAAAGTAGTATCCTTCAAGGATCTAAGGAAGAGTTTAGCCAAGAGTTTATCCTAAAAAATGAAGGCACTACATAGGGTTGTGTATGTGAAAACATGGCTAATAGGATCTCCTTTCCCACCATATTTCTCAAATCTAGGAATCTCTATACCTTCTAGCATTTATATTCTCAATATCTCCAAGGATAAGGGGTTTCTTTTGACTTATTGCATGAGGGTTGACCATTTTGATTTTGACTCAATGTAGCAATTTGTTGCTAGAGAGATGAAACATTTTGAAAGAGTTGGTTAAGGATGAGATCATTGTTAATGTTGTGTGATGGAGGTGAAGATGGTGGAGGTTTATATGTGTTTGGAGGGCAAGTGAATTGTAAATTTGTGAGGGAGGATGGGTGAATAGATATGTGTTTTGAATGCACAAAGCTAAAGGGATTCCCAATAGAAATACCTAAGGAAGTATTGACATTTCTAGTAGGTTGTATGGGTGTTGTAATAGTTGGATTAATGTATGTTAGAATAGAGGTTATGGTTGTGGAAGGAGGAATTGAATTTCCACCTTGACTTTGAGTATACCCCAAAGCTTGAGCAAAACTAGTCATTGTAGGGACATAGTTGGTAATGATGTGATTTAAGCTACACAAAAATTCTATTCCTTGTTCAGTATCAGTTATTCTCCTCATGTTATCTATGATAGGAACCATATTACCAACGATGTATTCAGAACTTACAAAGTTTTTCAAATTCTCTAACTCTTCATCCATTCTTCTTAAGTTCTCTTGAGGGAAATTAGCAACCCTTGAATCAACAATAGTCACATTAGTTGTTGGTAAGGAGGTCATAGGAAATGAAGTGTCAAGGGTATGGTCCATAGTGGGTTGACTAGTGTCAACACTATGAGTAAAATAGTTACAAAACCCAAGATCCACGATGAGTGATGTATTGTGGGATGACATGAGTCTCAAGCTACGTCTCATGACAGTATTGGCAATAGGACACCAATTTGTGAAGCTCATACAAGTTTCAAAAACCCAAGGTGCACCGAAAATGGAGAATAGGTAAAATGCAATCAAATACCCTAGAATGTAAAATACAATGCAAGTATGTAAAAGAAATTTATAGATTTAAAACAATATAAATTTTTGATTATGCTATGCAAAGATCTGAAAATGATGTAAATTTGAATTCAAGAAATGCAATGAATTTGACAAATTAACCTTAATATAAACAATTTTAGCAAATAGAAATTCTGGAAACTGAAACAACAGACTGAATGTAGGAAAACAAAAGGAAAAAAAAGTGTTTTTGATGCTCAAAAATGTAGAAAAATCCTTGATTAGGGACTCATTTTCTCATGGATGAATGGGTCTTTCTTTAGGGTTTTTAAAAATTAATTTACACGTTTCTAAGTTAATTTTTATGCTTTCATATTTTGGTTTCAAACAGGTGGTTATAGTTTCAAATTTCTAAAAAGTTAGGTCTAAATCCAATTGCAAAGTGATGTTAAATGAAAAGAAAAAATATCTAATTTGAGACACAATTTTGATTCAATTTTCTTATGTAAATGACTAAACATGCAATGTTATGTAAACACTATGCAAAATGATTGAGATTTTTGAATTTTCCAAATTTTAAAGAATGCAAAAATGCAAACCTAAAACCCTAAATGAGATACAAACTAATGCAAGTAAACAGCCCTAAATGAGATGAAAATAAATGCAATGCAATGCAAAGTAATGCAAATCCTAGATCTAGGGTTGAAATGGACTCCAAAATCATAAATTTATGATGCTCAAAATTTAGGTTTACCAAAATGAATAGGTGGAAAATAGGTTAACCAAAATTGGAATGATAATAAGGGGATATGATGGACCTATTTCTCACTAATTCATTAGGAAATGAGATCCCTACAAAGAATTGACTAATAACCCTTGGGTGAATCAACTCAATGTGAGAATCTAAAAATTTCCTTATGCTTTGAGGACGAGGGTCAAGTTCAAACAACACTTTTGGGAGAAAAACTAAAAATAGAAAATCAACCTAATTATGCCAACTCAAACTTGAAACAATAATATGAAACTCGATATTAAAAAAAATAGAAAACTAATTGTAGATCTGAGAAGGGAAGAATCATGTTTACCAGTCACCAAAAGTCACTTTCTGGGAGCTATCTGGGACTCATTCGCCCATGGGAAAATGGGTTTTTTGTCAGGGATTTTCAGCAACTTTCAAGAGCCTCTGATACTAATTAGTAGCTTCTGATTTGTCTAGGTTTTAGTGTCGAAAAGTTGGAAATAAGATTTGTAGGTGAGATTCTGTGATTTGACAAATTTTGCAACTTTGAAAACTTTTCCAATCTTGCTCTTCAAGAGGTCTTCAATCCTTCTTCAACCTAAATTTGCAATCACACAAGAGGGGAAAAATTGTTTATTTTTGGTGAATGGGGGTTTTCCTTGGTCAAACCCTATTTGGTAATCAAACCTTGAATTGAAATAAAGCATGAAGTAAGGAATGATGAATGAACAATGCTATGTTACCCCTCAACAAACCCTTGGATGAATATTTGAATGCAAATATGCAACTTGTATGAAATGGCTTCAATGGATGTGGATCTTGATACTTGAAATGATGCTTTGAATGATTGAACTTGATCTTGAAACCTACATCACAATGTTAGCTCCAAAAACATGCATGATGCAATAAGAATTTGACATGATGATTGGATCTTAAATGCTACAATAAATCTCTGATAATTCTACCCTTGAATGCTCTTGATCATCAAATTTTCTCTAGGAATGCTCTCATAAAAAATGCTCTTGAAGTTCTTGAAATATGCTAGGTGAAACTTAGTGAAATAACCTTGTATTTATAGGTATGTATCCTTAATTTCCCAAAATTCAAATATAACAAGTTGACATTGAAATATGGATTCAAGGACCTTAAAATATCGCCAAAAAAATATTTTAAATTTAGGTTCAAAGGCCTAGGGAGGACCCATTTTCCCATGGGTGAATGGGTCCTAAGTCCCTATTCCTAAAACACACATTGCTCAAGGTAAAGTGTTGGCATTAATTATTGTCGGGTTTCCCCTTCAGAAAATGCAATTTATTAGGCTTGTAAAAAAAATAGGGATTATTAAAGCATAATTAAGTCCATTTAATTAAGGAGGGCCCAAACAAGTTTGAAAATGTAAAGGGATATATTTTTCAACACTAAATTAAGGCCTTATTAAGTCCATTTTAATTTGTAGGGCCCAAACAAGTGTGAAAATATAACTTAGGGATACATTTTTTTACACTACAGGAGATATGAAAAATTGAGAGAGGTTAGGTTGGAGGGAACTTATGTAATCTTGTGCCTTCAAATGAAATGGTTGTAAGTGCCATGATTTTTGAGAAAGAGCTCATCAAAGATTTCCACTTTTTTGAACTTAGGTCTCTTATGAGAAATTGTCGGTACAATGTAACCTAAAATGATTCAACATGCTATGGGTGTGAAATAGGATCTTGTCTAGCATAAAAATTACACCACCTTTCAAATTTACACTACATGCATCAGACACTTTTTTGCAATGTGCAAAATGCTGTCACCACGGGAAAATGGATTGGAGATATAAAAAACTAATGGAGGTTATTGTAGAGGGACCCTACATGGCCTTGTACCTTTATATGGAATGTTTGTAAGTGCAAAAAAGGGGCCTGTCATTAAACATGAAGGAGAATAGAGTCATGCCCAAGCACTAGGTGTTGCTACTGCTGATCAACTTGGGAAGAACCTAAATATGAATAATTCAATTATGAAGGAATAAGATGTTAGTGTGATGGAGAATGCACACTTTACAACTAATATTGAGCAAATAGAAGCATGGGATAACCCTATCTTAGAAGAACATTTTTTCCTCATCTTGAAGAAAACTTGAAGACTCAACCATGGAGATGCATGCAATGGGTTTATCTATTTATTATCTTCAGTTCATGAGTAATAGAGATGCATACAAGAATAAATGAAGACTAAAAGGTCAACATGCAAGATTGGGGAGAAAAAGTGGAAGTGATGATGGAGTTGTATTCAAACATGTAGGTGTATAAAAAATATTCATGATGGAAGCATGGCGTGAAAGGTAGGTCTATTATTTGTAACCCTTCTTTCCATTTTCTCTATTAAATAAGATGCATGTAGTTTTCATTTTAGGGAGTTGCATATAGAAAATATATGTAGAGGAAAGTTAAAGAGTTTTTTTGAAAGAGTAAAAGGCATGAATTTAGATAGAGACCTTCATGAAACCCTTGTTGTTTGAATGGAACCAAGAAAACAAGGTAATTACCTCATGAAAATCATCTTACAAATATGAAAGCTATGTAACCCTTTATTCAATACAAATGTCATAATAGTCCAAAGCATAGAGGCATCACAAAGAAGGAACAATAATGATCAAAGGACAACAACATTGAAGAAGGGTTATTCATCATAGAGGACAACATCTTAAATAATCATGTTCATGAGTTCATATGATAGTCACATAAGCACTTGCTACACATTCACAGAGAACTAGGTTGGGTAGTGGGAAATGAAGAGATTATAGACACAACCTCTATTTTTTGACTTGCAAGAAGGGAAACCCTTGTGAATTGCAAGAAAAATTGACAAGTTAAAGTGTCAAATGTCAAGGGAAATCCTTTCAAGAGTTTATGAATCTTGAACAATCATAGTCATTGTGACAGTCCTAGTTTTCAAGACATTATGACAGTCACAGTGGTTTATAAGCATGGACATAACAAGGGGCAATCATACCACTAATGGATGATAGTCATTTATGGATGTGTTAAAGACCTTAACTATGAGATTTATGTGAGTCTTCATGGGGTTCACCTTTGTAAAACCAAGCAGGCACCTGTGACAAGAGAGTAGGTATGCACATGTTTTTAGGTAGATCTAAGTGATTGTGGTGCACTCAATGAGGATTGTTTTAAGCTTGCAAAGACTTATAGATAAAAATCATGACATTCCTAGGAGTATCATACAATAAAGATCTTGTTGATAATCCTCATGACTATGTTGAGGGATTTTTTGTATGGTTCATAGTATAGTAGCTTTTTAACCACTTAAAGGTATATATAGAATAATTTTAACCCACTAGGATGAATTCAATACATGACATGAGGAACTCAAGGATAAAATACATGTCACCAAAGATATGAGGTGTAAAATTTATGCATATGTGGCTAAATGGCATCAAGCTATATTAGATATAAGGCCACTTGTGTGCATGAAGTGGAAGGTTGAAAAACAACCAAATATGAAGTGTCCTTGCTACCTTATATTGACTATCATTTATATGTCTATCCTCTAATCTTTATATGTAGCTCATTGTCTTTGAGACCTAAGGATTTACTTGTTGAATCCTTAACTAGAGAGCTAGGAGGGAGAGAGGAGGAGAGGGAGGGAAATAACTAGAGAGATAGGAGAGCCATAGAGGTGAGAGACCTACAACCTAGGGAGAGGGGTGAGAGACATAGGGGAGAGATACCTAGGTGAGAGAGATAGAGGGGGGAGAGGGGTGGGTAATGAGACAAGGAGTAAGGGACCTAGAGATGGCTAAGGGGGGATGGAGAGGCAGAGAAGGATTGACTGAGAGACCTAGAGAGGAAGAGGTAGAGAGGTGGGGGGGAGAGAGAGGTGAGAGATAGAAGAGATGGATAAATAAAGGGAAGCATTAGTAGAGGAGTAAGAATGGATGGAGGGAGATGTAGACATGGAGGGAGTGAGAGTCAGGGAAGGAAAGTAGAGAGCTGGATGATGGTAGTGGAAGGATAGAGAAGAGGAGATAAGAAAAAGAGATGGCAGGGCAGGGAGGGACAGGTGGATAAAAGGAGAGAGCCCACAGTGGAGGAGTGGACAAGAGAGAGATATGGCAACATGGAGTAATGGATAAAAACACCTCCTAATAATTAATTAATTATTAAGTCTCTTATTACTTTTATTCACTTGCCAAACTTAGGATTAGGTAAAAATCACAAACCCAAGTGTCACAATTTATAAAATGAATTGACTCACCAATAATTTTTTGAATCACCACATAAAAGTGGTCTTTATGTTTTGAATTTCAGAATGGTGTAAACTAATGAAATGTAGAACTTTTGATGAAGTTTATTCCTGTAATTTTTAATTTTTAATTTTTTTAAATTTCATTATGTTTTTATCAATTTAAGGATAGATTTTGGAATGTTGAAAATTTTAGAAAAGAGTGACTTCATGGGATGTCAAGAAACAAATTGAAAAAAACTTCATTTCTCCCTAATTCATTTAATCCAAATAAGTAACTTCAATATCTTGTGTATGGAAAATAAAATAAAATTTGATGTATAATTTTCTCATTGTTAGCTCTAAAAAATGTAGGCGAAATGCCTCAAGAGGTTACCAATCCCTTGATATGCTTTAGGGTAACAGACAAAGCCAAATGATTTAAGCTTTCTACTCTTCAGGTGTTGTTGGACCTAGGCAGGTGTACCTATATGAATTGGGCAGACTTGACTTATGTTTATCTCCTTCATAGTGACTTGCCCATGATGGTAGATTGAGGTGGACAAATAAAACTAAATTTGGTATAAATTGTATAGCAATATTCAAAACTAAATCCTAATATGTTCAGTTAACAGATGTAAAAAATATGAATGAAACTAAATGATGAAAATGGAGAGACCAGTGCCTTATAGGGTATGCGGAGTCAAGAGAAATCTGAAACAAGTACTTCGTTCTGGCAAGCATTCAAATTGTTCAGCATATGATTTAGTTTATAGCTTGTATAAACATGCAAGGTTATGATTACCAAGTTCTTCTTAGTGATCCAACTGACATTCTCTAATTACTATGATCAACTTAGAGGATTTAATCCTTACTAGAAATAACCAATCAATTGATCATATAGATACAACAAATGTGCACTAAAAAATTGGATATAAACTTGTTACACCAATTCAAATAACCAGAAAACACCACATTGGAGACAACTTTGATAATGCTTTCAACGAACACAATAAACAACTGATACCAAAAATAACTGCACCATATTAAAAGATTTCCATTGATATCTCCATGATTTTAAACATGCAACATAGTCTCATTTTGGTGAAACATTATATATTATAATGTATCTCTTCTATCCTACTTATATTCTACTAACTCATCTCTCTATTTCATAATTGAAATAGATATTTATACATCGAATACACGAAAGGATGCGTCCTTTTAGAAATGCCATATGTTTACATAACAAATAGATTAGAGGATAATTAAGCTCTATTTATCCACAAGTGAGTTTTAGCTAGATGATCCAAATAATCTTGGTGCTCGTATGTGTTTGCATCTCCAACTGCGTTCCAGATCGTGATTTCCATCTTTATCATCTTCTCATTCTGCTCGCTCACTTCTTCTAACATTGTATCCTCCATAGAAGCTAGCCTCATGACTTCATTTAGTACTGAATCACATTCACTTTTCCATCTGGTAGCTTCTTTCAATTCCCCTTTGTCATCAGAGAATGCAATCACAGTTTTCTTGGCAGTGTCTATCAACCCTTGTTCATCCCCTTGCAGTTCAACATAGAAGTTTTGATGATGATTTATAATATGATTTGTAGCTTCAAGTGTTGCACTGTTAGAAGCATCTCTTTGGGCTATTTCATGAAACTTCTCCATAATTCATCCATCAATCCTTGTATGCTCCTTTAATGCGGCAAGGGTATGAGAATACTTTCCCCAAAGTTTATTTAACCAAGATGTTAAATTATCCTACCTTTTCTTGACAATTGTTGCAATTGGTTGATGCTTTCCCTAGGAATAAGCACTTGATCCTACCCAATGATCTTTCAAATGAGAGCTTTCTCCTCGAGTAAGCATTTTGGTTGGCCTCATTGAAATGCCTACCAAATCTTTCAATCTGTCATTTTCTCTCAACATTCTTTCGTTATTTTCTTTGTACATCTCTTTCTCCTTTATTAACATCTGAATTTGGGCCTTTTTTAGTTTTGCAATGTTAATTCCAATGTCTGCAGTAGCTACAGGATCAGCTTCTCCAACTTTCAAACTCATGACATGCCCAAATGCCTTCTCAGTGTCAATAACCACTGATTTCCTATGGGGTAGATATAAGGCCCAGATCATCAATGATCCTTCATCTGTGTTGTACTTGGACCCTACATACACCTCTGTTACTTTTTCTTTGTCAAGCTTATGTGTAGCATTGTTGTCCCATAAGAAACTATCAAAAATAAGGACAGAATTGAGATCTAACCTAGGAAAGATCATAACACCAGCATTTTGCAACATTTTCCTCCCCTTTTCAGGGGTCATACTCGTCATTTCCTCATCTCGCTCAGCAATTGCTCTTCATTCCTTGTAGTAACATCATCAACTTTATCCCTTATTTCTTTCCCTTTCTATTTGTACAAAAATTCTTTGAACTCTAAGGAATTTATGAATTCATCATCAGAAACAAATGATCTGTACTCAATATTTCTCACATTTGCCTCCCCACTTTCTTCAACACTCAATTCTCTGATTGGGAAAACATATTGTTGAGTTCTCAACCTGGATACCTTTCCTGGTTGGCTTTGTGGCACATTATCCTTTGGTGTCTCTTCCCCTAAAGACAATTTCTCTGCATCCTACAACCCTTGGTTATATCTTTCGACTACCATTTTAGCTTCTTCTTCCTCAAGATTCTGAATCATATCATCGAAGGGATAGGGCACATGTTGATACCTCCAAAGTTTATCTTCATTTTGGAAGAATTGATATACCCCTTCGGGTCAAAATTCTTCCTGAGTGGTCCCCTCTTCATGTTGTATTGAATCAATTTGTCAAGGATCAAATTATATCCTTCTTTGGCCAATATAGTAAAGTCACCAAAACACAATGTACTAGGCATAAAAGCCTGCTTCCCAAAAGAAATGAAATTCATTACACTGCAGTAATCCATCCGCCTAACAATCTCCAGGTATGCAATCCTATTTGGGACTGTTTTTGGCATAATGAAAGGGGCATCTTCAAACCCATAAAATCTAATCACTGTAGCTTCCTCTAGACAATACCAATCTCCCCAATTATGGTCAATTGGCCCATTGAGATCTTTTGGCTAAAGGAATCTCTTTATCTCATCAGATAATGAATAATTACAGGGATAATTATACAATTTGTATAATTTTTTCACAAAATATTCCTCAAAATGAATGAAACTAGCATTAGCAAACCTGCTATCCCAAACAATAGTCCACAATTGAATAGGTAATGCTTCACCATCTTTGCTAAGCTGAGAAATTCTCATTTCCAGAGGCCATACTCTTAACTCAGTATCTTGTTTGAATTCTTCAAACTAAAAGTTGCCCTGGTTCTCTATTTGCCTTGCTGATTCCCCTGCTATCAATTCGAAACTGATGCATTTGATTAGATTTTCCCTATTATATCCATCATGCCATTAATGTGTCAACTGAAGCATAAATGAATACTTATTTGAAACTTGCATTGTTGCATCAAGTGTCTTGTCAGTGAGAAAATTTTAAATCTGGGGCGAAATCTATTTTGCAACGTTCATTAGATCTTTCATCGTAACATCATGTAGTCTCCCTGAAACCTTCAAGTCTCCCTGATAGGTATCACTTTAGTTTTATATGTCACTGTGACAATCCCGAGTCGGGGAGAAGTTTCATGGACCTCATTGTGTCTTATTGAGATGCACGTCGTGGTAATTTTCTGGTCGTTGAGACATAACCACCTTTTCACCAATAAAAGCACATTTTGACGTGACCTTCAAGTTTCTCGCTGATGAAATAAATTCCATCGGCAAGGCCCTGAATCTTTGAAAAGACTCTTACTGATGCCAAAATGTTTTGTCAAACCCGTTTCTCCAAATTATTCAATTCGGTGAGACTCTCCCTGAATTATTCTATTGGTGTAACTTTCATACTTCGGTGAAACTCATACCGATGACCCTTTCTCTTGCCGAAGCCAATTTTTATCAGTGTGACAATTGGAGTCAGCAAGACTACGTGACTTCCTCCCGATAGCCTTTTGATGGAATCCTTTTGAGCTTTATCGGTAAGACCTGATGCTTTCGCCCAGACATTACTCCTATAATCTTTTATTTGGCCGATACATCACTCAAAGCGCTAGTTGGTGAGACATATTTGAGTTCGCTATGACTCACTCCGATAACAACACTCTTGCCGATATGACATCTCTATCACCGAGACAATAGATATGTTCTGCCGATAAGTATTGAGTATAAATTTTGATTGATGTGACCTTACTGAAGTCTTGCCGATAGTCTGCAACAAGTATACATTAGTAGAAAAATCATTACAGATCGGGGAGACCCTGCCCTTTTTATGCCGATATGGATTATGTAGTGAAATATGCATGACCTGATGGAAATTATGGGACTACATGGCAAAATGTGGGAAAAAATATTATGGAGAGGGGAAAATGTGCCTTTTAGTGAAGACTATTTTGTTGACTCATCAGTATAAATAACTGTAAAATTTTAAAAAATTTACAGTTCTAACACTCATAATAACATTTTAAAGTCAAACATGTTAGAATTTGACAGTTTTCACCGGACATCAACTATTGTCAATTTTTTTTTATCATTTTCAAAAAATAAATTATACCCTTTTGAAGAAGACTCTCTCCTATTGTGCCCCATATAAGTTCTTAAAAAAAATAATATGTTTTACTATTTTTTTAATTTCTAATCAACCTCATTTTAATTTTAACAACCTACTTGCATTATTTTAAAAATAAAATATATTAAAACTAATCAAAATATTAAAAAAATTATATATTTGGATTCACCACTCTGAGCTCTACAAAAGGGTATTTTTATTTTTTGCAAACAAATCATTTTGACTAGAGAAATACTCTACCAAAGTTGAATGCTTCAAAAAAATTTGAAAAAAGGTGAGTTGGCTTCAAGTAGGATGCCAACTAGAAATGCTCGACTGAGTATGTTTTGGTCGAGCATGTTTTGGTCAAAACATACTCAATCAAAAATTCAGTTCTATATTTCAGTTTTACCGAACATATTTAGCCAAGTGGCTTTCAGCCAGTGGAAAACTATAAACCCCACCCTCAGTAGGTGTAAAATCCTAGCTAATCTTGTATACTTCTCGATAAAAATATTAATTTTAGTGGTAAATTTTTCTTTTCGAAAAAAAAAAAAATCTTGATTGGAAAATCTTTTCTAATCACTCTTGAAGTTTGTGAAAAACTCCTGTGAATTGTAACATTTTAAAACCAATAAATATTTCAATGGCAATTAAAATCAAACCAAATATTTTCATTGGCGACTAAACCTATTTTCAAAACAAAGAAATTTTTTTTGTTAGTAATTAATTTTTTTTTTGAAACCAAAACAATATTTTAATTGGTGAATTAAACCTATTTTCAAATGAATAAGAAAAAAACATTGGCGAATTAGCATAATATCAAACTAATAAAAAAAATTCAGTGGCGAGATGTCAACACAAATCAATATTACCACGACTTTTGGATGAATTTTTGATGGACAACTGTAGTTGCATTCTGGAAGTATATCTCTGAAGCACTAGATTTGCAAATTGAAACCTCTGGAATTACACTAGAACTGTTAGGTGAAGACACATGTCGACATCAAGGCTCATCATCGTGGTAATGAACCCAATGGATTGGATTTTGGTGATGAGTGATAGAACTTATGAGGCAAAAATATATACGTACATAAAGTTTGTTTTAAAGGAGGTACCAGCTAGGAAGAATGTAGGACCAGGGCTTAAAAACTTAATCTTCCATATGTACGAAGGATATTCCATATCTGTAGGCAGATCTCAACGCAAATCAATATAACCACGACCATTGGATGAATTTTTGATGGACGACTATAGTTGCATTCTAGAAGCATATCTCTGAATCACTAGATTTGTGAATTGAAACCTCTAGAATTACACTAGAACCGTTAAATGTAGACACATGGTAAGATCAATCTCATCGCTCATTAATGCCAAATCTTAGTTTTTAAGGAAAGTGTAGTTACGATACTACAGGTGGAGGCGCAAATTAATGCCATATGAACATCCAGAGTGATTGATTGGATAGCTTTATATTGAAAATTGCATGATATACTATAGAATCGTAGATGATGATGTCAATAATCTAGTGATCTAGTGAAAGAAGATTTGTAATGATTTCATATCATTTGAGTGGCACTGGCGATTTTGACAATTGACAACTTGTCAGCTTGAGGTACATTTTGCATGTAGCCAAGCTATTAGAGTCTAAATGTCAATCAAATTAAACATTTAAATTATAAATGTAAGGCTTAAGTTACATGAATCGATTAAGTTGGTTTTTTGGTTTGCACGAATCACGATTATGACTATACCCAACCTCACATGTGACACGTGTGAGGTGTACACAGGGACCAGGCTGGTATTGGCACTATTGGCCCATAAATAAGGATAGTAAGCACAGCTAAAATCATTCGTAGAAGGATAAAGGCTATACTATTGAGTGCAATTTTTGAATTGTCATAAGAGTTTTCATTTTGTAGGGTTAATAAGGATTCAGGAAGAAGATGATGTGGTATTATTGGGGATACTCTAAATTCTCCTGCCTGCAGTTATGTAGTTATAGAGTAAAGGACCAATTTCTTTCAAGTTCAGAATGGGTGGAATTGGAAAGAAGTTGATTTGGTTCACCTAACTTCTCAGACATGTTTAGAGCCAAGATGAGGAGCTCTGATGGAGATAAGTGCTCTCCCAGTGCATGGAAGCTGTGAGTAGAAGATGGGAGCAATTTTACAACTCCTCATCTTTTGCATGACTCTGATTTTCAAAGGGGATAAGTACATTTTGTATCTTCACAACTCCCATTTCCCTAGTTTGATTGGCCCCCTGTTCCCCATGCATTTATTTTCAGAGTGCATGGTTGACCCAACAAGTCCCATTTATTTTCAAAGAAACATGTATTACATTTATGTTTTCACTAGCAGTCCAACATAAGCTTGGCGCTTGCGCTTACATTTGTATTTGTACTATGTAATAATGTGACATTAAAATTCAGTTGCAATAAAATAAATGGTTGTGCTATTAATGTGACATTGTAATTCATTTTATTAAGTCCTTTGGAAATGTTAAGTGCTATTAAATTATTAATGTGACATTGTGATTCATTTTATTAAGGCTTGATGTCAATCCTAGCACATTAAAGGTTAAAACAACTTAAAAACAAATGTTTATTATTTACATCATAAATCACTCAACTGTTCAATGAACATTTGATGTATGGTTGTAGTTGCATTCCGAAATGAAATGCACGAAGCACTAGGGTTGCAAACTTAAACCTTTGGAATCACCCTATAACCGTTAGATTTACAAAGATCAACAATTTAGAATTTGTTGTCAATGAAAGACTAAATGGCTTGTTTTAAATGTTGTCAGCGACAACCACATGTACTAATTGTGTATTCTGGAAGCAACACATAGATGTTTCAGTTTCATTCACTTTAATGTTTGAAAAAAAAAAAGCACTTTCTACTGCTAAGTGATTTTATTTTTAAGAGAGAGGGTCAACACATGGGGAGATTTTAGTCTTCAGTTTGCTCATTGCAATGCACCACCCTATTCTAGGTTCCACAGTTCCACTTTCAAGAAATCCATTCTAGTAACCCAGTTTCCATGACTGTCAGCATTAATAAATCCAGGTAAGTGAAAGAATTCCTACGGCTACGTTTCATCATTTGATGTTTCTTAAAATCTTATTTTGTCAAATGTTGAAGTTAGGGTTTAGGGTTAAGAGACTTAAAAATTAAGAAAAATTAAGGAGGACTAATAGGGAATTCACAGTTTCACATTGTATAAGCATGTCTACTAGCAGTACCACTAGAGCAGTGCTAGATAAAAAAATACATTATGCAAAATTGATTAAAACCCCAAGTTTCACTAATGAATACCATGATATTTATGATCCTGAAACCTATGGTAGGCATACCTCAGGAACTCTTATAGTTTCTCATATCTTAGAATAAGGTCTCAAAGCATATGCAAGTTAATAATATCAATGCAACTGTGGTAACTAGGATTAGGCATGATGTTTTCCTTGCCCAATTTATCATGGTTTCAGCCTAAAATCATGATGATAAAAAAAGAGCAATTGTTACCAAAGATAACAAAATAAGAATTGTTATCCATTAATGCGTAAGAACTCTGGAAAAGTGTTAGGGCTTTGCTAAATTGAAGAATTTGAAAAGTCCACATCGACGTGAGAAAATCTTTAATTGAAGTGATTATGAAGCAAAAGAGTTGAAATGGAGAAAACTTCTTTCTTAAATAAAATAGTTTAGGATAAAAACAAATTGAAAGGTGATCATAAGCCTCCTCATGATTTGGATATTTTTAGACCATGGCTTCAGGATACTATTTCCATGCTAGCAATTTTCCTTGGACTAGATAGCAATTTGGAAATGGGTGCAAGCCTCCTTGAAATGGTATATAATGTCCATTATGGTGTTCCACATGTCAAATATAATTTTATTGGGAACATTGTAGAATCCATGCATAAACAATTTTTAATGATTAAAGGAGGTTCCACCAAGACATTTAGGTTCACAACCTACTTGTGCTATCTTTTTCTATTCAAATTTAGAGGAATGTTTCAAACCAACAAACTTTAGATTCAACCCTATAGTAATGTCAGAGAGGGAAAAGAAATGGCTCTTAGCATATGAATGGACCTCGGGTCAGTGGATAAGGATGCATGATTCCCAAGCAAAACCACAGGTCATTTCAGGCTACTTTGGTTCCATTTCCCATTAAGCACCATAAATACTCCAATGCCTAGATTGCCTATTTTCATGTAGAAACTACATTCAACTAGGAAAAGAAATACAATTGGTTGATTGGTACTTAATGGATGAATATACTGTGCTAATATTTTATGGATTAGGAGTACAACCATACAAACTTCCAATACATGTGATAGAAAGGGTTTTTGCATTGGAATATGTAAGGCAGATGTAGAGTACTGATGAACTACACTTTTTCGGTCAGCGAAAGAAGACCTTATTTCCTTCTTTACCTTTTTCATGTGGAGGGTTCACATTCGAGAGAAAAGAATTTAGTGTGGCACATAATCTTTTGATTTTTTTTATTTTGATGCTATCTATCATTGGCTGTATGATCCATGTGACACCATTAAATCAATGATTGTGCTCAATAAGAATCAGCCTGGCGAATTTGATGATCAGCGAACCCTTGTTTTGAAAACTTGAGAAACATGGATTCTGGATGATACCGTAATCGCGAATGGAGTAGTGCGGTCATTGACGGGCTTCTTTGAACAATTCTGTTAAGTAAAATTCATGGTATCAGTAATCAAAAATAAAATCAGGGAGGGTAATGCAACATTTTTATGAAAAGTGATAAAACCATCCTCAGAGGAGTTAGTAAAAAAACCCGATTCTAGGAGAAGGAAGATGCAGAAAAAATGGTCACAATAAAAAAAAAATTCATTGCCCTCTTTATTCATTTATGAAGGAGCCTCAAGCGATCCGGCGAGCCTTGTAGAGTACGGAGCCACCAGCGAAGATCGTGGAGTTTTAGCAACCGTGGAATATAGAGCATCTAAGTGAATGAGAAGATGAAGAAAGTGACGATGATAGGGAAGAAGAAAGCCATGTCAATTCCAAACTTGGTTTAAGTGAGGCCACAAAAGAAGCATTTACTACAGGAGCAGCCATAGCTTAAAATGAGTTATGAAGGTGGTCCTTTTGGGATCCTAAAGATGCGTCCCCCGATGGCAAATGTATTGGTAGAGTATGGCAGTGCTTGAAGCCGATAAATCCAGTCTCCACTTGGTGCGAAAAGTAGACCTGCAGCATACAAGCCCGACCTTGTTAGAGCTCAACCTCATCCCTCGCGTGGTTAGACATAACTGCCAACCAGGATTCTTACGGTGGTGAGCTTAGTAACCGGGTATCATTCCGGGTGGTGATGGTATGGGTAGTAGTATTAGTAGTGTTCAACATGTGCTACAACAACAAATTACACACAAGAGGATAACAATACAAGATACCACACAAACACCAAGTGATCAAGGCATACAAAAGAGGTAAAGGATTTTGACAGGTCCAAGTCACACTACCAGTGGATCCACTACAAAGGAGTTATTTCTAGACACTCCCCCACTTCCAATTAGTGTGGCTGCAACAACATTAGCAACTGCAAGTACTTCTATTCCTTCACCATTCAAGCATTCCATTGTTCTTGCCTCCCTAGGTTTTGATTACATTGAAGAGCTTAAAAAGAAATCAAAATTGTATAAAAAAGAAAAGAAGCAATTGATGGAGAGTGTGTCTGCTATAACTTCAAAGCTTGCAACAACCCTGGTATTACCCACATTTTACATAAATAAAGAAATCATGGAGTACATAATTTGTGTTCCCACAATTCAAAACAAACCAACAAATCAAATGGATCGATATGAATTCTAGGTGAACAATATTCAATTGGATTTTCTAGACCTCAAATACTGGACAAAAATCTTTTAATGTATCAAAGAAGAATAATGACCAGGTAACATCATTGCTAAAGCAAGATAGAGAGAAAAAGGTTGCAGAATTAAATCTGAAAGTGCTATAGGTGAAGTCCTAGCAAAGAGGAAAGCGGCAGATAACAAGAGCAATGAATTAGAAAAAAGAATAAAAAAAATTGCCTCTACATCAACAAGCAAATAGGATAAGCAAAATGAGACTGTAATGAATGAACTGAAGAAAAGGCTAGATGAGAGCAATAAGAAATATGATGAGGAAAAAAACCTAATTTAAGAAAAAAGACTTGGCGACCAGAATGAAAATGTATAGTGGGAAATGGGAAATTGAGAAGGAGAGAAAAAGAAATGAAAAGATTGAGGCAGAGCTACCGGAAACAAAATGAAAATTAAGTCCATCAAAATAAGTTATCCGTGATTTCTAGAGAAACAATGAGGCATATGAAACAAAAGATCTAGGGTGAAATAATGCAAAGGATTGATCATTTGTGTGACATGTTTCAATTGATTGATGCTATCATACAACATTATAAGAAGCTCAACAAATATTTAGTGGACAACAAAAAGGCCGGGCATTAGAGAAATCTACAAATCAAATTCAACAAATAGCTCCATAAGGCTGCATTACCGTTTTGAAATAAAAAATGGATTACTAATTATCTTTGCTACATCAATGACAATGTCATCTATCATTGAAAAGTGTTTGAGATTGTGTGAAACAAAGGAATATTTGCATTTGGTTGCAGACAAGATGAAGAAGGTGGATGAAAAGGTAAGGAACTTCACAAAGCTTGGTTTTCCAGAGGCTTTTGACACAAATGAACGATTCATTGGAAAGAATGATTTTAGAAAGAAGATGGAGGATGCAATGAAGATTGATTTGGGCCAATTTCCTTAGAACCTAGATGTGGTGAACTATTTGGATTCCATCAAACCATTGCTAACCTTGAATGCAAAATTGAATGAAGAATCCAAGACACGTTCCAATTTGAATCATGAATTGTTAACAAATATTCAAGTCAAACAACATCAGTTAGAACAAATGATAATTCTACCACCTAAACAGTGGAAGTTGCTAGAAAAGGTGTTGCAGTGATTTGATTTTTGATAATATGACTTTCCAAGTTCCAACTCAGCTCTGTGTAGAGTTGTCTTTGAGCAATATTTTTCATTTCCAATGCCTCTATGTATTCCTTCATGTGATAATCAATAAAAAAGATCAAATTCATACTTTAGTAATGTGTTGATGTTCAATTACTTGTATTATTTATTTTATCATTTGAAGAAAAAGTCTGGTAGTGGTTTCAATTACTAGATACACTTTAAACAATTGTTTATGTTCATTGTTATATATGCTACTAATACTATTGTTAATATGTTATTAAGTGTTGAGTTGAGTGATGAATCACTGAGTACATGTTCAAATTTTTCTTTTAACACAATTAAAATATGAACTATAAGGTGATTTTAATTTTAGGCATCCATAATCTTAGTGAAATTGCATTACAATTCACACATCAATACTCAATCTCCATGACTAATTATCAAATCCACTAAACATTTATATCAAGGTACTTTAACTGGTTCATTAAACCAGAGCCAGAATTAAAACATACATCAATGCGTAATGACAAAGAAGATTAATGAAAGATCATTGATCAAATTTCATTAATAATTCATGTAAAATGTTACAACTGGAGAGATGATAGACTCAAAATAAGGGAGCAAAACAAGCTTAGTCGCTAGTCCTCTGAGTTTTATAACCTTGTTGCAGAGTTCTAAATTTTCATAACTTCTTGATTCCCCGACTTGGTTCACTTTGTTGAGTAACTGAGCTGAAAGTCTTTGTTGCTCATCTTTGTAGTCGGTGGAGGATGAGAGAGTTATTTCAATATAGAAAGACAATTGTGAAGTTCATGCATACGTAACCTTTGAGTTATGGTGTGTGGATTTATTTTGCTTTTGCTGAGTAGTTTGCCAGTGGGTTATCTATTATTGGAATTGGAATGATAGATTTTTGGTTAGTTTCATTGCTATGGTTACTATCACTCAAATTCACAGTTTTGGTGGTTTTCTTAATCTTAGTCGCTAGTCCTCATAGTTTTATAACCTTGTCATGGATTTCTAAATTTTCATAACTTCCCGATTCCCTGACTTGGTTCACTTTGTTGAGTTGCAATTCTTTCTTGGTCATCTTTGTAGTCGGTGGGTCAGAGGTTTCAAAAACTTTGAAACTTCAGACTTTGGTTCTAAGGTTCCAAGTTTCAGTGACCATGCGACATTATGGACTTATCTTTCCTTTCAAAGGCATCATCATCTGACATCTCATTGAATGCTATGTGCAGACTAACCTTGAGTTTTCTTTTCAAGAATTTCAAAAAGCATGCAGGTTTAAAGGCTATCTTTTTGAGGAATGAAATTGAATACCACAGTTAATGCATGTCCTATAAAAATAATGACATAAGTGGGTGGTGAAGTTTTACTCAAACATTTAGCCTACATTCTCATTCTTTGCTAAGGCCAGTACTTATCAAGTACAAACATTCTATCTTCGCGAATTTGCGCTCATGCAGAGTGGAATTCAAAACGACTGGTTTGGCATGAGGGACACTGAAATTAGCAAAAATTTTGCTAAGTTTTTTAGCTGCATTTCCTTCTTCTGCAATCTACTCTTCCAGGTGTTTGTGTTTTTCTTTATGTGTTCGGAGTTCATGTAGTCCAGAATTGGAAATTGTTGGCTCGATGTAAGGGATATGAAGCTCGAACCTTTTAAGTTAGAAAAAATTTGGGCGCGCTTGGAGAGTGACAAGAAGTTTGAGCTGGATATAAAACTGTTAGAAAGCAGGCTAGCTCACCTTGGAGGGTTTCCATAAGCTGTGTTGAGTGTGGACCTAATAGGTGCATGTGCAAGAAGGTAAATTCCAGAGACATGGGAAATTAAAGCCACATACGAGAATATATAAATTGTAGAAATTTCTCTTGAAGTTGTTTCACACACGCTGAGAATTCCAGAAAGGGAACCTGCTGAAGACATGTTTGTTGCAGTGGAAGGTGAATTTTTCAAAGCGAATGAAGACTAGTGTAAGAACTCCATGGCCAAA
>VDFB02054267.1:0-26919 GCA_007258455.2 Sequoia sempervirens | reverse complement strand
TCTTCTCCCTTTTTCCTGGTAACATCAACTTCAAGCTTCAACTCTTGAACTTCACTTTCACATTTATGCTTGACTTGCAAAAGCTCTGCTTCACCCTGTTTAACATTTGCCAGCTGTAACTGCAGAGAATCTTCAAGGTTCTTCTTTGCTTCATGAAGACCTGATGCTTCAATAAGAGCTTCAGTTAGGATCCTCTCCTTCTCCTCCAATACTAAGTAAACCTGCCTAGAAAGGCTTTGTACTTCCTTTTGTAGATTCTCCACTATATTTTCATTCTCTGGATATAAATGGCCAACAATTTTATCTGCTTTTATACATGTCTCTTCATACTCTCTTGTGTTAAGTTGATATGCTTCTGATTTTGGAGGCCAAATGCCTCTCTCCTCTTCCAAATTTCTCTGCAGGATAGACAAATCCGACTCTAAAGACTTGATTTGATTGAATGAAACAGAAATATCCCCTGTCATCTTCTGCAAGCGCTGCTCTACATTGCTTTGAGACTCAAACAAATTAGAGCATTTTTCCTTAAGTTCTGAATTTAATTCCATAGCTGCAGTGTGTTCTCTTTTAAGGTTCTCTAGTGTCCATTCCAGTAGTTGCTGCTCCCTCTTACAAGAGTCTACCTCTGCTAGAGTGGCAGATAACTTACTTTGTGATTCATCGAGTGCCTGGAGTAGTTTCACATTTTCTTCTTTAAGATTAAGCTCAACTGTTTTCATCTCGGCCTGGAGATTGAAGCATGTAGCCTTGGCATTCTCAAGGTCTAGTCTGAAGAAATCACGTTCTTCTGCTGAAATTTTCAATTGTATATCTAAACTATGTACTTGTTTTAAAAGGTGAGAAATTTTGTCTTCTTTTTCTTTTAAGTGGCTCTCAAGTCCTTCTTTTATGTGTTCTAATTCCATGGCTCTCTTCTCAAGATTAGTCTTAGCCAATAAATTTGACTCTGCATCAGCTCTAAGCTGTTCTAGAAGTTTGCCAAGATTTTCCAGATGGTCACTTGTAGATTTGCTTTCTTTTTGTGCAGCATCCAGCTTCTCTTCTAAACTAACATTTTCCATTTGCAACTTTGTGGCTTGAATATCTAAATTCTGATTGGAACACCTCAGAGATTGTAATTCTACCGTTAATGCTGATAACTGACAATTCAAGTCCTGGATACAAGACTTACTAAAACATCCTTCTTCTTGAAGGTTCTCGATCTCAGAATGTAGTTTCATTTTAACAATCTCAAGCTCCTTTATGTTTTCCTGTAGACATTTTTCAGTCAAACAGTGGCTATCTAATTGTTTCTGTTGTTCCAAATTAGTTTCTTCAAGCTGATTTAATTGCAAATTGTTCTCTAAATGTTTGCTTTCTATATTTTCAATCCTTCTTTGTAATTCCTGATTTAGCTGATCCAAAGTTCTTGTTGCGTTTTCAGCATTCTGTCTCCTTTTGGATTCATTTGTAAGTTCAAGAGAGATTTTGACCTTTTCTGCTTCAAGATCTCTTATGGTTTTCAGAGAAGTTGTAAGTTCATCTTGTAGTTTTGCAGTTTGATCTTCAATGGCCTTTACTTGATTCTGTTGTTTAGAAATAATTTCACCCATTTTATGCTTTGCATTGTCAGATTCAATAATTGATTTGAGAACTTTGGCAAGTTCTTCTTCTGCTTCTCTTGCTCTTGCTTCATTAGCCTGAAGTCTATGTTCATGTGCAGCAGACATATCTTTAACTTTATCTATACTTTCCTGCTGAACTTTCTGAGCTACATATTCCAATTCACAAATTTTCTCCTTCAACATACTTACTTTATTTTCCAAAATGCCATTCTCACCTTGAAGCTTAATCACTTGATTATGGAATTCGCTTAGAGATTTTTCCAGGCCTGCAAGTTGTGTGGTGTGTACATCTTCAGATGATTTTAGTTCTTGCTGTAGTTGGATGACTTGCACTTTTAACTCATCTATAATAACTGTATCCTTCGCAGAGCTGCTTTCAAAATATTTGATTTTTTCAAGGCTATCAGTCAGTTCGGTTTCTGCTTTGATTGCTCTTGCATCAGTTCTTTGAAGTTTATATTCATAGGCAGCTCTCAACTTTTTTTCTCTTTTGATGTTTTCTAGCTCAGCTGTTTGAACTTCACTTTCCAGGGCATAAATCCTCTCCTTGAAGACATTTAGCTCACCTTGTAATCTATCGTTCTGATTCTGGATGTCAATTGCTTGATGCTGAAAGTCACTGAGTACATTTTCCTTACTAGCAATTTCTTGTTCTCTCTCAATTGCTTCTTGTTGTGCTTTCTGTGCTTCATTTTCTAATTCACAAACCTTCTCTCTCAACATGCTTATTTTATCTTCAAAAGAAGTTTTCTCACTTTGAAGCTTCGTCACTTGATTCTGAAAAGAGGCAAGTTGTGTACTGTGTACATTTTCCAATGATTGTAACACTTGCTGTAATTGGCTGACTTGCATTTTTAAATCATCTATCATAATTGCATCTTTTCCATTGTTGCTTTCAAAAGATTTGACTCTTTGAAGGCTATTTATCAGATCATTTTCTTCTCTTTTGAATATTTCTTGTTCAGCTGTCTGAATTTCACTTTCCAGGTCACGAATTCTCTCCTTCAAGACACTTAGCTCATCTTGCAAGCCACGGTTCTTATTCTCGAGGTCTATTACTTGATGCTGAAAATCACTAAGTAACTTTTCTTTGCTACCAATTTCTACCCTAGACAAATCTGTACTCCACTTCAACTTCTGCTCCAAGTCAGTCAGTTGATCATTTAGTGTTTTAGTCTGAATCATGTGCTTGGATTTGTCTTCTTCGAGAGTTTGAAGTAGCTGTAGGGCATTGGCAACTTCTTTTTCTGCTCGGGCTACTGTATCTTCAAGACAGCTTTCATAATTGACCGTTAACTGTATTTCTCTTTCAATTGTTTCTTGCTGAGTTGTTATAACTTCACTTTCCAGACTACAGACTCTATTCTTGAAGATGTTTAGCAAACACTCCAACTCCAATTTCTGGCTTTCAAGCTCCAACACTAGGCTATGATAGTTACATTCCAGCTCCAATTTCTGACCTTCAAGCACCGATACTTGACTTTGATACTCAGTCATAGATCTTTCCATCTTGGCAAGTTCTATTCTGTGTAGATGTTCAGAGGTTTCTACCCTTTCATTTAATTGAGTGACTAGAGCTGGTAGCCCATCTATAAAGATTCTGCCTTTAGTATCTTTTAACTTCAAAGTCTGACCTTTTTGAATAAGGGAAGCTGCTAAAATTTGCTCCATTTTAGCAGTTTTTTCATGAGCATTCTCTAGCTCACTTTCCAGTTCATGAATCCTCTCCTCAAAGCTATTCAGTTTATTTTCCAAATTAGGACTATCACTCTGAACTTTCAACACTTGACTTGGAGAGTCGTGAGGTGACATTTCCAAGCTTGTGAGTTCTGTACCATATAAGAGTTTAGAACCAGGTAAAGTAGACTCAAATGAAGATGCTCTTAGTCTCTCTTCTAACTCAGCAATATACACATTTTTTGATTCCAGATTCTTTTTTAATTCATTCAAGTTGTAAATAAGCTCAAGATTCTCATCTGTTAGTTCCTTACAATCCCTTTCAAGCTCATCCATATCTTGTTTCAAAGTCTTCAAATATTGATGCAGATCCTGCTGTGATTCATCTATGTATTCTGTAACTTCTGTCGATGAATGATTACTGGGAAAACCTGGTATTTCATTCTTCAGTATTCTAATCTCTTCTTTTTGATATGATAGCTTTTGCATCCATTCGGCTGTCTCATTGTCTTGGTCAATCATCTGTTCATGAATCTCAGGAGCAGTAGGTGAAAATTGCTGATATAATACGAGTGCATTTTGTCCATTCGAACTGAGATTTTTATTGAATTCCTCATTTTTTATATCCTGTTGTGATTCAGGAGCAGCGTGTTTGACATCTGATTCTATTGTTTGGATGTTATATATCCTGTGTTCAACAACTGATCTCAATTGTTCAACCTCTTTCTTTAGATTGTCCCTTTCAACCACAACATCAGAGAATTTGATGCCCAGTTCTGCATGATGTCTCATCTCTTCAGATTCTTGTTTTGAGATATTTGCATCATGATATCTTTCCCTTGCTTCCAAAAGCTTTTCTATTTCTCCATTCTGCTGGTCTATTGTCTCCTCTAGATCCTGTAGAGCCAAAACCAGCTCTGTATTTGCCTCTTGAATTTTGTTCAGCTGTAAACTCAAATTAGCATTAGATTCCTTATGAAGTTTTATCTCATCTTCAAACTCTTTAAACATACGCTTTGCATCTTGCACTTCAAACTTTGCATTGTCTGCACCCTTCTCGCTCTCGATGTAGTCCTGTAAAGCCGATTGCAACTGTTCAACCTCCTGTTTAAAACTGTCCCGCTCGGCTTGTGTTGTTAAAAACTGCATTTCTATTTCTCTGTGCTGTCGTTGCTGTTCAGCAAGCTGCTGCTTCAAAGTTTCAGTTTCTAAAATAAATTTCTGTGCCTTTCTTTCCCACATCCTAGATTCCTTCCGCAGTTCCTGAATGGTCACTTCAGCAGCTTCTAAAAATTCATTGGAAGAACCACTCCCAATAGCCAGACCTCCCACAAGTGAACCCTTATTACCATTTTGTGGCCCATCTTGAATACTCCCATGTGAACCTAAAGTTGCTCTGTCAAATGATCGATTTTGAGGGTACTCAACTGTTGAACTATCCTTTCCACCAAATAATCGTACTCTGTATTTTTCAATTCCATTTCCTGCCTTGTATTTTTCAATGCCATCTTGTCGACCTGCTGAACGTTGTCTTCTGTGGACAGAATTTTTAGTACTTGAGGGTGAAGAATCTCCAGATGCCAACCCTTTGTAATTTCCATTTGTGGCACTGTTTGCAGCTGATAGATCTAATGAATTTAGGCCATGTTGTAGAGTTCCAGCCAAATAATCAGCATCCTACAAATCAACTTCATGTTTAGATTCAGATTAAAACACACATTCATTTCTGTTAAAACATGAATGAAGTATAAGGAAGAGCCTAACTTGCCCTGACCTTTTTCCTGCAAATATTCTGATCATAACAGCAGACATCTTTTAATAGCCTTTCACCAATTCGAAAGGAAGTGCTACATGAATTATTTAGATTTATTATCTATATAGTAGGTGACATATACAACTGTTGTAAGGTACCAATCAAGAGAGGACAAGGAAAAGACTCAGTTAAAATATGCTGAAATCAGACAAGGCTTATCAACAACCACAGAACACAAGGAATAAGCTGCAATGTGTACCATGCATTGCTCAGCTTAGAAGAGATTATTTATATACAATTGTCTACCTATGAACTAAATTTGCAGAATCACTTCTGCAGTCTATGCAATACCACATGCAGTTCTCAATGTTTGCGATTTCCTGTAGAGGTAAAATAGTTCAGAAACAGAGGCTCTCACACATCTGATAGACTCTAGAATCATACAAGCAGTCCATTACTGATGCCACAATTTTTATTCTAAAATGTTTTCTAGAGCTTAGGTGCATGAAAATTACTATGTTGCTGGTTTGGGCTCAGATTTGGGTTTGGGATTGGTCCTTTCTTTCTGGGTTTGGTATGGCTGGGGTTGGCCATATATATATAACATAAAAATATATTATAGTAATATAAATATAAATATATTAACAATAAATTTAATATATAATTATACTAATATAAATATATTAGTAAAACAAGAAACACATTTTATATCCATTAATATAAACAGGTAGCCTTCAGAGGTTACAATAAGCCACCAGTGGCTATATATGTATTGAACAGACCTTAACCTGATGTCTTGTCAAGCACAAGAGATAAAAATATACCCTAATGTAACTTCCTCTAAAATCTATCTTGTAAATATGACACATATTAAAATAATATTCTTTAATTATTTATTAATGCTCAACTATGTAAAATATTGTAAATTATCTAGATAAGATTGTCTCTGTTGTCAGAGATCTTATCTGAAGTTTCTTTTAGAAACTTTCTGTTTTTTCTTGAGATAAGATCGTGTTCGATCTTATCCTGTAACATCTTGTAAATTATTTATTGACCACGTTGCTCATTGTTAATACATAAAATATTTTACCAATTACCTGTGTAATATGGTATCAAAGCCAAATTGCTCAAAATTAAATTTTTAATTCATAAAAATCTTTTTTAAAGATTTTTTCAGTCTTTGAATTAAAAATTTAATAAAATCTTTTTGGAAAATATTTTTGAAGATTTTTTGAGAGTTAAAATTTCGAATTTTTTTTGAAATTCTCGTGTGGCTCTTCTAGAAAATTTTCGAGGTTTTTTGATGTGCATTTTTTTTTGAAAAATTTTGAAGGCTTTTTGCGTTGTTCCTAGGTGCGACTTGATCTCTTCCTCTGGTGTGATCTCCTGCAAGTTTTTTACGCGACTTTTGCGATATTTGGGCACGATTTCTGCTAAACACATTTCTGCAAACAAGTGAGTTGAAGTCAAACATCTTGGTGCGGATTTTTTACAGACTTGTGGATCGTGTTTTCTCCAGGTTTGTGCACACGATTTGACAGTTTTTTGAACGCGTTTTCTGCTTTCAAAAATCTGTGTTTTTGGCCTCATTTCTCAGCCTTCAGAAGATCATTTTTCCTCATAGTTGCAACGGCTAGGGTTTTTCTTCTTTTTTGCCACGATTTCGTTCGGATTCGAACTGATTTTCAGCAAGTTTCTAGCCATCTATGGCGAACTAGGGCTTTCAGAACATTCGGCTAGGGTTTTTACCCTTCAACTCAAGTCAATTTTTTTTTCTAATTGCAGATTCTTGGTGGGTTTTTCGAAAGCTTAACTGGGTTGGTCTCCGAATTTTCTGGGTGCATTGTTTTCCGTGCCTCGAATTTTGTGCCATTCGTACATTATACTTTTTGCAGTCTGTACCTAAATCTGCTTTTTTTTTTTGCATTGGAATTTGTGCCTCGAGTTTTGTGCATCAGCCTCGAAAAGCGTGAAGATGGCCAGTTTAAGTAATTTAATGTTGGAGAGCAGTCAGAGATTTAATGGCAAAAATTACAACACCTGGAAGCAGCGGATGTTGACAATTTTTGAATACCGTTGCCTTGATCAGATGATCCTCGGCAAAGCTACTCGTCCCACAACGGAGGGTAAGGATCAAGAGAAGTTTGATGAGAAGAATCGTGAAGCGGTAATGCTTATTAAGCTTTCCGTTACTAATAATCAGCTCCCTCAGATTCCACTTGGAAAATCAGCTATGGAGATCTGGGATCACTTGAAGGGTTTGCATGAAACTTCTGACAAAAGCCGTGCATTTTTCTTGAAGAATATGTTGTTTTCTATCATGATGGATGAGAAGACGACTCTGCAAGCGCACCTGAATAAAATCCAGGAGATCAGAGATCAATTGGAGGCGATTGGTCAGAAAATGGAGGAGGAAGACATGGTCGTGATCACCTTGAAGAGTCTACCGAAGTCCTATGAACACTTCATAGAGACTCTCAACATTACGTCTGCTAATGTTGATCTTAAGTTTCCCAATCTGTGCACTATCCTGTTGCAGCAGGATCGCTAGAGACAACAGTTCGGTAGCAATGAATCATCATCCTCCATGGAGCAGGCTTTTGCAGCTAAAACCCATCCGAAACATCATGGGAAAGGTCAGCCTTCACAGCAAAAAGGCTCAAGTCAGACCTCCACTAGCCCGAAGAAGAAAAATGTTTAGTGTAACTACTGTCATAAATTTGGCCACATCAAGAAAGATTGTCGTGCTCGTTTGGCTTCTGAGCAAAAGAAGCAGGGAGGGTTTTAGCAGAAAGTGAATGTCGCCGAGCACTCTGAGCAGAAGGAATCTGCCTTTTATGCACTCATGGCCAAGAGGCCAGCAGTCCATGTCAAATCCTCTACTTGGTACATAGATTCTAGTGCCTCGCGACATTTCTCACATAGGCGTGACTGGTTCACAGACTTTTCCCCTTGCACTGACTCAGTGATTTTTGGAGGAGGTGAGGAATACACAGTTGTTGGCACAGGCACTGTTTAGGTTCAGTCTGGTGGGAGGGATCTCATATTCCTCAACGTGTATTATGTACCTGATATCGAGCTCAATCTTCTCTCAGTTAGTCAGATAATGCGACATTCTCCCCAGATGGATGTGGTGTTCAGCTCGCACAGATGTTCAATTGTAGATCGTGAGTCTCGCACAACGGTGGCCGTTGGGATAGAGGATCATGGCCTTTATAGGCTTGTGGACACTAGTGATTCTCCAGAGTTAGCCTTGGCAGCGAGAAATTCAGCTGTCACCAGTCTTTGGCACCAACGGTACGGGCACTTGAACGTGCACTATCTCTCTCAGCTTGCTCGGGAGGGACTTGTAGATGGCTTACTTGACATTCAGACTCAACATCAGGGCGTTTGTGGTGCTTGTCAGGCCGGGAAGCAGCATCGCACACCGTTCAAGGATGGCGACTCTTGGCGAGCTTCTAAGGTACTTCAATTAGTTCATGCTGATATTTGTGGGCCTATGTCTACTTCTTCTGTAACTGGTTACAAGTACTTTCTACTTTTTGTTGATGATTATAGTAGGAAAATGTGGGTGTACTTTCTTAAGCAGAAATCAGAGGTTTTTAATGTATTTCAGAAGTTTAAGGCCTTGGTTGAAAAAGAGTCCAGTTCTTGTATCATAACTCTTAGGTCAGATAATGGGGGGGAATTCTGTTCTAGTGCATTCTCCAACTTCTGTGATACTCATGGGATAAAACGTCAGTTAACCACACCCTACACTCCTCAGCAAAACGGTGTTGTAGAGCGACGCAATCGTACGATTGTTGAGATGGATCGCTCCATGTTACAACACAGGAGTGTTCCTACTAAGTTTTGGGCAGAAGCAGTCAATACATCAATCTATCTCCTTAATAGGTCTCCCACTCATGCTGTTAAGGGGAAGACTCCTGAGGAAGTTTGGTCTGGTCGCAAACCTAGGATCAATCATTTGAAAGTTTTTGGCTCTCTTGTGTATGTTTGGATTCCAGAGGCCAAGCGCACTAAGCTGGACTCCAAGAGCCAAAAACTCATGTTCATAGGGTACAGTGACAACCACAAGGCATACAGGCTAATTGATATAGACACTGATCATCTTATCTTCAGTTGAGATGTCTTTGATGAGGAACAAGGTCCATTTCACTCTTCTTCACCGTCAAAGATTCGTAGGATCACTTCAAGCCCCCTCGATGTGGGCATCCAACTTCAAGTAGGTTCACACTGATGGGAGAGGGATGACGAAGACCTAGTCTTTGATGATGCTCAACCCGGAAGCCTCCGTGATGATAATGAATATCCCCCTCGTTGAACCTGTTCCTGCATCCAAGCACAACCGTGATCCAAATTTTCCTCGCTACATCTCTGGATAAGCTGGCCCTCTACCGTCAAATGGTGGACTAAGACCATTGGTAATCTTCATGATGATGAGCTCATTGAGGGTAGGTCGTCTAGAAACAAGAGCAAACAACATACAGTTAATTTTGCTCTCATGGCCAACATTCACAATGTTTACGAGCCTCAGACATATTCGAGCAAAAGGGATACCGAGTGGGAAAAAAGGCTTATGGAATCGTAATACCGAAGTCTTCTAAGAATCACACTTTGGGTCCTTTTGATCTCTCCTCTAGGGAAATAGCCCATTAGCTGCAAATGGATGTACAAGGTGAGGCTGTGTTGGATTGAATCCCTTGAAGTATGACGCTTCCCAACGCCCCCACGTCGCAAACCCAACCTACCACAACCTTGCATAAACAAATGAGTACCATACGGCTCGTCCTTGCCTTAACAACCCAGTTTGGTTGGAAGGTCCATCAGATGGATGTGAAGAGTGCTTTCCTCAACGGTGAGTTGGAGGAAGTCTACATGACGTAGCCTCCGGTTTCAAAGTTGCTGGTCAAGAACAAAGGTGTGATTGGTCAAAGCACTCTACGCCTAAAGCAGACTCCTCGGGCTTGGTACATCAAGATTGACACGTACCTCATAGATCATGGCTTCAGAGGAGTCCATCGACTCAAACCGTATGTCAAGAATACGGTAATGAGATCCGATTGTTGTTGTCTATGTGGATGACTTGATCATTACTGGCAGTTCGACACATTTGATCACTGAGATCAAACAAGACTTGTGCAAAATTTTTGACATGACAGACTTGGGCCTCCTGCATTATTGTTTAGGTGTTGAGGTTTGGCAGACAAGAGCAGCATTTTCATCTCTCAGTCCAAGTATGCTCGCAGTCTTCTGGATAAGTTCCGAATGCAGGATTGCAAACCTGCCTCCACACCCATGGAAAAAGGGCTTAAGTTGTCAGCTAAGTCCGATTCACCTGTGGTAGGTGAAACATTGTTCAGGCAACTAGTGGGCAGCCTTATCTATCTTGCTGCTACTAGACCTGACTTGAGTTTTGCAGTGAGCTACATATCATGCTTCATGACAGCCCCCAAGGCTGATCATTGGGTAGCAGCGAAGCGTGTGCTGCGTTATGTGAAGGGAACTCTTGATTTTGGACTCTTGTACACTCGGAGTCACGATCCTAAACTCAGTGGGTTCACAGATTCAGATTGGGCAGGTTCAGTTGATGACAGGAAATCAACATCTGGGTATGTGTTCAGTTTGGGATCCGGTGCAGTCACATGGACTAGTAAGAAGCAGCAGGCAGTGGCTCTCTCCTCGACAAAAGTAGAGTATCAGGGAGCAGTAAAAGCAGCATGTGAGGTAGTTTGGCTTCGCTGGATGCTTGCAGATATGCAAATATCTCAAGTAGGTCCAACTCCCTTGTTCTGTGATAATCAGGGAGTTCTCAAACTTGCCAAGAATCCGGTCTTCCATGAGCAAACCAAGCATGTGGAAACTCATTGTCATTTCATTCGGAAGCTGGTTGAAGACAGACCAGTTCAGTTGTTGTATGTTCCGACAGAGGATCAGACAGCAGACATTCTCACCAAGTCGCTCAGTACAGATAAGTTTGTAAAATTCAGAGGGCATCTTGGTGTAGTTGATAGATTGAGCATTAAGGGAGGGTATTAAAATAATATTCTTTAATTATTTATTAATGCTCAACTATGTAAAATATTGTAAATTATCTAGATAAGATCGTCTCTGTTGTCAGAGATCTTATCTGAAGTTTCTTTTAGAAACTTCCTATTTTTTCCTGAGATAAGATCGTGTTCGATCTTATCCTGTAACATCTTGTAAATTATTTATTGAGCACGTTGCTCATTGTTAATACATAAAATATTTTACCAATTACCTGTGTAATAACACAACCCCACTCTACTACACCCCAATTTTTTTTCGTCTTTGTTAAAGAATTTCACAAATTGGAGAAGAGTTTTTTTCTTGAATTAAAAGGGCCTTTTGCATAAGATTTTAAGATGATGGAATGGCACTCAAATGGATTTTGGGGTTATTCTCCTTCACCCACAACACTCCCACATCTTGATGAACCCATAGCTAAGGTTGAAACTATAAAATTTATTTCTTCCATTTCATGTTCACCTTTCTCACCATTGTTGCCCATGCTGTTCTATGAAAAAATAATATGAGTGCAAATTGAAAAAAATAAATATCATAAATTTCTTTCTTACAACTTCAAAATTAAAATAAAAAATAAAATTGAAGAATCACTTACCTCTTCTACTTGCTATTTCACTGCTTGTTACTCATTAATGTTGATTTCTACAGCTACACCTTCAAACCGTGTTCAAAATAAATTTGTTTCCTCAAACTAAGTTACAATTTTTTTTTGCATGTAAAAATGAATTAGAATGAAAGAGATAAGCTTCCTTTTTGCTCATTTAGGGCTAATCATGGTCTGGGGTCGCACTAAAAAGAATACAAAAAAGAATAATAAAATATGGCATGACAAGAAATTTAAATGTTGTGTTAGGATAGAGGGCTCCTTTATAAGTTTTTTGCTAGAACTGTTTCCTTACCGAGGTGCTTATTAGTTCACCTCCCAATCAATGGATCACATATCTCTAGGTCTGCATTTAATGATGTTTTTGCATGCTACAATATTATCTATGATGGCTGCTTTGTTGTGTTGTAGCTTTTTGAGTGGGAAGAGTGGTCTTGTAAGAGTGATATCAAAGCTATCTCATCAAGTTCCCTCCTGTTTGTAAAATGTTGTATTTCTCATTTTAGGATATCAATATTGCTATATTATTTATGATGTATAACCTTCATTATGAATGGACAGTCAACATATATGATTGCATCCATATTTTACAGTTCATAATGCAAATGTGAGTGAATTGTGTTGTCAAGATACTGAACAAGAAGTTAAACACTCTTTACAAAAGGAAAGAATCAAAATGTCTGTTATTTGTGTGAACAATTGGTGGATTAATACATTTATTTGTTGGGTGTCTAACTAGAATGATGAAATCGTGTTCTATATGCATACCATTCTTTAGACAAACATCATTGACAATGAATAGATGGATATCAAGGGAAAATAAATAAAAAAAAGCTATGAATAACCTTCTTCTCACTGTAGGTTTGTACAATTGTTGGCATCTTTGCTGATGACAACCCTAGTGGGATTTCTGATCCTTGATCATGACAAATGCATTAACATATAATAAAATTTTGATAAAGGGAATAGAAAAATAAAGATATACTGATAATTATAAAAGAGAAAAGGATATTTAACAAAAGTATGAGCTAAGAAATTTCAACTCCAGAAATTTTCTTGTAGGTTCACTTTCATGCACTTCTTAAGAATGTGAAAACAATGTTGCTTTTGACTACCATTTGTAAACGTGCTAAACCTCTAACATTTGAGGGTTTAGAGAACCGGCAATCCTAAAAGTTCACTATTCGATATTGCTTTTTGTTGCCTGGTCGGAATCCTTTTCAATCTTTATTTTCAGGTCTGAGGTATAGACAATAATCATGCAAAGCCTTTATAAACCAAATAATAAGTATCATTTTCATAGCACAATTTATTGTTCTGTACATGTGCAAGTTATTGACATCTCACCTGATATTTTGATTCCATTTGCTGATAAGTGCTTTTTGAACGTCCATTAAATGAAGATCTTTGACTCCTGACAGAGCCTTCAGATCGATCATCCTCCACATCAAAGATTGAAATCTGGTCTACCTGTTCCCTAACAGTTGTGCTGCTAAGTTCTGGTTCTCTGCCATTCAATGCATATATATAATTTTAACATATCCATAAGAATACTTTTGATATTAAAAAGGACCCATATAAATACAAAATTCACACCTGAAGCCAGATCTTGGAGTAACGCATTGTATTTTGACCTGTAACAAATATAAGATATTAATTCAGCTGTACAAATTATACAGTGTTTATTTTCTTGTTTCTTTAAGTCATTTTTTCTGTGTGAGATTAGCATCCACAGGTTTGGGTGCATTCTCTGTCATTGAATTTATAAGGTAAATCAAAATATGCAACCTCTGGCATCCTTACATTTGAAGTGTTAAGTTCCATAACCTGTGGCCATATGTCATCTGACTCATTTTAAATTTATTGTAAAGATCAGCTTCTTAAGATTACAGGATTCATAATGGCTGATTTTCAGTTAAATATGTATGATCTGAATGCCTAGTAATGTTGTATATATTTAACAATTAATAACTTACATGCAAGATTGTGCTGTGATTACATTTTTTCAAGGGCAGCTTAATCCAGACTAACTCCTTTGAATTCAAATAATCAGCCAAATTTACAGTCGCTTCCCCAAGAATGCCTAATCGTGCTGATCCCTGGATAATACAAGGTTAGAAAAATATGGAGGGTTTTGCAATCATGAATTTTTAGTCTTATAAATCTACACCTGTACGAATGAAGAAAGTAACAAAGGTTCCAGAAACTCAATAAAAAATAAGATAACGTGAAAAAGCACAAACCCAAGGTAAAGTCCAGTAACCTACCATGGAAACGACAAATTTGTAAAGTTTTTCTTCAAGCTCTCTTGAGTTGTCATCTTGTAGAAATCGTACAGATTCAGAGACATCTTCTAGCCATTTGCAATTTCCACCACGTACCACTGCTTTGTTTGTTCTGGCAATAGCTTTTCCAGTTTCTACAGAAATAACAGAAACAACAAGCTTGTCCCAATCATTGGGAACCTGTAATTGTAAGGGACATTGTCAGGCACAAGTCCTAATTCAGATCATGATAACCACACTTTCCTAGCCCATGAATCTCACAATTTCACAATCCCTATACGTAACAATAATCTCAGCATCTTATTCTGTTACTAACACAATTTGGTTAGATCTTTTATGGACCAGGCAAGATAAAGGAAATCCAACACTACTTGTTTTGAAAAATATTTCAAATAAATTATTATTTCCATCAAAAATTATACAGTCATGACTCTTTATAATCCGTGGCACTAAAATATCAGTCATACTTTATACTCGAAATAAGTTTTTGCAATACCAGGGTAAAACATAAGAAAGGGTGAGGCTGCAGTCCCATGGAGGGGGGCTTCTTAAAAATTTCAGTGGGTGCTGCTGAGATTTTTTAGGAGTCTTTTAAAGTGGGTGGTTCCATGAATTTTGTAGTGCAACTTAAGATTAAAAGTTTAAGCTCCAAAATCTACAGAAGCTGGTGGTTTCATGAATATTATTATTTTGCATATTCAATTCAACATAATATATAAATATAGAATGATTAAAAAATTAATTATAAGGAATTTAAAAACTCTAGATGATTGACAAGTGGCAGAAAATTTCCTAAGCTGGTGGGGGCTTCAGAAATTTTCCAGCCCCACCCCAAATGCACCCGCTTAAAATTACAAACTAAAAAGTAGGAGTTTCTATTTATCAGGAAAAGGTTCTATGGGTGGGGTCCTATGGAGGGGGGCTTCCTGAAAAGTTTCAGGGGGTGCTGCTGAGAATTTTTAGGAATTTTTTAAAGCCGGTGATCCCATGAACTCAGTAATGCAGTTCAGCTTAAAATATTAAGCTCCAAATTTTAAGGAAGCTGGTGGTCTCATGAACTTATTAGTAGTACAGTTCAGCTTAAAATTTCAGCTCCAGAATTTAAGGAAGCTTAAAAGTTGAGATGATTGAGAAATGGCAGATAAAATTCCTAAACTGTAGGGGCAATCTCCAGCCCCACCCCATTTTCACCCCCTCAAATCTGCAGTCCTAAAAGGTAGGAGCTGCTATTCTTCAGGAAAAGCTTCCAATTAATCCTTTAGCATTTTTTTGGCCTCATTAGACCTCCTGCTCCATTGAAAACAGTTCCTGAAGCCCCTCTATCAGAATAAATGTATATTTTCTGAAAGAGATTGCTGATTATTCACCTCATTCATTCTGCAACATGCATTGCACGAAATAAATTACAGGAAGCATCATACATATCATACATAAGGATACCATTTAACGGTTGTTATATTAGACTTTTGAGCAAGAGTATATATGGTTGGGCAACTCTAATAAAGGGCTCACAAGGAACTACTTCCAAGATGTTGTGCTTCTAACATTGTCCCTAAATTCTATATATCTGAGTGAAGGGATAGCAAGTATTTACATTTATCATCTATCTCATATCTGTATGATTATAAGTTAGAACTTTGAAAATGCACCAATAGGTGAATTCTCATTGTTTTGGCACCCACCTGCCCAACATTAAACTACATATGGTTACTGAAATGTTGAATTTCATCTATCGTGCAACCTAGACCCATGTTTATATGGATCTGAGCTAGTGGCAGTTGCATGTGGTTTGCATTGAGTCTTTCATAATGTATTTTTCAGCTAGAAGTTTTTCACCATTTTTATTCCATCCGGTCAGATTCAACAGACAATTTTTATTTGTCTTGAAAAGATTTCAAGTGAATTATTAGCTTTATAGGAGTCAAAGAAATGTCATATTCAAAATATAGTTGGTAAGCTAGGTTTTTGGATTTTCCAAATTCTTATTACCTACAAAAGGTCACAAGACCAGAACATTTTCCTTTTCTATTCATATTCCTTGACATCAGTTTAGTTCTTTGATCTAGTTTATATTGTACACACTTATAGATCTGCCAGATCTGGTCCAGATCCAGTCAAGAGCAACTTTTGGGGTGGACTGAACAAGTCTGATCCAGTCTGGGCCTATAATGTATTTAGAAAATAATAAAAATATTCCTGCTAACATTAAGAGGTCTAGTAACAAGACATTTGAAGGGGAAAACAAACATCAAAATGACAACACAAGTTATTCCATAGCTTTTGATTGCAGGGGATGTAGGGTAGATTCATTGGGTAATACCCCAAATCTCAGTGCTTTGATTATTGATGTAGTAAATTTACATATTCAATGAACGAATTCTTAATGGTTGAACTTTTGAAGTGGCATTCAGGTGGAGGAAGATTCTCATGTATTAATTGCAAAAAAAGTGCATTCTTGTCAGAGGACTACACAGTGGATTGGTGGCACTTGGTAGGTGAAACTGTTTGGAATTGAATTTCCTTCTTCTCACCTTAACCAACCCCCACTGAGAGAGGAGTGCCTACTATCTATAAAAGTGATAGTGCTATGTTTGTCCAGTTCTTAGCAGAACCGCTTTACTCAATCTCTTTGCACCTGTATAAATGAGGCATACTTTAGTGTGGCTGGTCTCTCTTCAGTCCTTCTGGTCGACAGTCCTATCTCTATAGTGGTGGAGTGGCCCTACTATCTATAGTCCCTGGCTCTGATGGTTCTGGTTTCTCTGTTCAGGCTCCATTGGACAGCAACGCTTATCTCCCTGTCTTGTTATGTGCTATACTGCTTTAGCGGTTGAGGGCAACTATCCATAGTTGTATCCTCTTCTGAGGTGGCCTCCCAGGTATGGAGGTAGGGGCAGCCAGTCAGACTGAAGCTGAATCTTGTGTTCCTAGTGATTGATAGTGGGCACAATATTTTGCAGGGAAGAACAACAAAATGAGCTACAAGATCACATGATACCAGTAAGAGAGGTGCACCTTACCAGTTGACATCTGTACATGCACACTTTTAATCTGCTGGTCTAAAGGCACAGCGCTTCTCTCTATACTATGAATATGCTTTACGTGCAATTCAGATAAGCAATAGAACAGACCAGAGTTGTTGAAGTTTATCCTGAACATCTTGTTTGTGTTTTTGTTATGTCAAACCAAAATGCAAAAATAAAACAGGCTCACCTCTCATCAGCATATAGGGAACTATAACATAGTTTAGCCCCTACCCTACCCTATTTAATTGCTCCTAATACTTATATTGGTATGGGCAACCTTATCTGTGAACACTGTCTTTAAAAATTGAGGTACTAGATCACTGGTTTGACAGAAATAGCTTGCTAACTACGGCAACCCCATCCACTGGTGTATGCTTGAGTGTTAATTAAGAGTTACTTACTACAATTAGATCCAAGCTCCCTTTTTGGGGGGCTTGGTAATTTTTTGGGTGAGATTGTGGGTTACCTATGATGAGTTGGTGTAAGCTTGGACTGCATGTTTGTGGTTTGTTAACAGGGATCGACTGGAATTTACTCCTTAATTGTTACCCTACAACCTTACAACGTCTACTTAATCATGATTCACCTTATTTCCGTGGAATTTACATCTGGTTATGCACAAGAGTGTTCCCTTTCTAGCCCCTTGGGGAAACCAGGTTTCCCGCTTAATTATTTCTCGTCACCTGGTTAGCGAAGATGAACTCTCATTACAATTACAATATAATGAATGGTTCTTTTTGTAATTGAATTTTTCTTCATTACAAAAATCGGAAAACTTCTGAAACCTATTAACATAATGTGAGATAAAATTACTTTTTTAACATCCCAAAATGGTGGCCTAGAGGGCCAATCAAATTATAATTACTTGCTTAGATGATTGTTCACATGGATGTTAGTTTCAAACTAAATTCTCCAAGGTTTCCTTATATTAAAGCTATGATTGCAAATAGCAAGCTTGGATATCAAGTGGCTTCCTGAAAGAAATTCCACAGCAGCCCTCTTCATTCTGATTAAATTAAGTCTTGTAAAGAAGCTAAGTAAACACAAAATACATGAGTTCCGAAACAAGCACAGCACCTTTGTTGCATGGAACTGCAAAAACCTGAAGTCCACAATCTCTGGAAGTTTCTCCGCTCTAGTTTTCTTCCGTTGCTGTCTCGACATTCTGAATGCATAATGGCATTACCAGCCAAAACAGAATAAAATTCTCTGATCCCGTGAATTGGGTAGTTTCGACAGGCACCACCCAAGTTTTCCAGAACACATACTGTGTTGAGGAATGATTTGCGAAATTCTTGTGTGTTATGAATGAATTTGTCTTGGAAGTGATAATCCCAAGAATATTTCGTCGGCAATAACGACGTTCATGTGGAGAGAAAAGGTAAAATAAACAAATAAGCCTCATTAATCTTTCTTGTAATTTAGTTTTAGTTTTTATATTAGTTCTGATAAACTTGGAGGAAACATCGAAGGAGGGAAACTACCATCCAGGGTGGCCGGCTGAAAGCCAAAAGATAGATTGCCGGCATTAACAGATTTTGGTATTTGGATTCTTACATATATCGTGGATACTTACTAACTGAGTATATAATAATTGGAGTAAGTCGGTCCACCTTTGACGACATTGCTGCCGTCCGCATTTTGTGTGATAAGCGTTTTCGCATTCACGTCTGGGAATCTGCGGAACTCAAGGAATTCTTTTGAATTCAGTTCTTGTCGGGTGTACATTTCAAGGGCTCGTATCAATAATTAACTATAATGTACAATAGTTTATATTTGAAAGGAAGAACAAAATCCCTTGCATAGAGAATTTTAAATTAAAATAAGTAAACAATGATTAGGATTAATAATTGTGCTAGAATGTATATGGAGGAATCTATTAAAATAAATATAAAGATTAAATAAATAAGTTGTATTTAGTTATAAATTTGTTGTAAAATATTATGATAAATGTTTTGAAGTTATTTGTTAATATATAAAAGGATAGAAATTAATAGTAAAAATCTTTTGGGTTTTAGAAGTTCGTTATTTATCATTTTGGGCCACTCTTAAGATTGTGGAAGCAATCTATATGATTGTTGATCTAACCCAAGCTTGCATATCTAAACATTGTTGTACAAATTTGATCTTTACTAAACTCAACTATTTGTTTTTTAGTTCACCTTGATGTTTTTGATTTGTGTAGCTCACTAATGATATTTAGGAACATCTTTGGAGAGTTTGTGAGGCAAATATTGATTCTCCTTTGGTCAAACCTCTAGAATATCAATTTAACAACTTTTTTAAAAAGATTGAAGATAGTAGACACTTACACATAGTATGCCTTAGATGTTGATGCAAATAGGTGATGCAATAATGATGCTCTAATTATATGAATGAATATTCCAAATATGTGTTGGCTATCTAGGTGTTAGGTCATATGAAAATGGATTAACTATGTTATTACTTAAATACAACTCCAAAGGTGGTAAGTAAAATATTTCACAATTTAAGTCAACACATAATGGGCTATTCCAAAGGGTTAGGTTACCCTAATTTTTGAATTTGAATTTAAAAGCTCAGATTCATTTCCACATATTACAGAATTGACTTGGTCAATCTTGCAAATTTATAATTTGAACCTAGATGGGAAATGGATAAACTAAGAATCAAGATTGGTCCTAAGGAGTGAGTGTAGATGTGATCAAGTAAGGTTCAAGATGTGTGCCAACTTCTAGTACAAATCACATCACTTATACACGTGTCATTGCATAAAGTACAATTTTTTCAAAGTGATCCTAAAAAAAGGGAAATATGCAAGATATGCAATTTTCACCATTAATTTTTTCCCTCTTTGAATTACATGCAAACTACTATGAGGATTCATGTCAAAGTACAACTAAGTAGTCAACATGAAAGTAAATATAAACACTCATAAAAGGACACAAATATATGTATGGATGATTTTTTAAGTACAATCTCCCTTGTGTTGAGTGCTTCATCTTGAAACTTACAAAAGTAAATGAGTAGCATCTTATACACATTTAAAATATGTATTAATAGCCCCACATTGACTCGAAATATTATAATTTTTTGTTTGTTTTTGTTTGTTTTATATGTGACGACATTCAAACCACAACCATAGAAGTAGGATTTAAACAACTAAGGAAACAATAAATCATATTAGTACCATAATACCAATGTAATAACAATATAAAATTCCTAAGAATTCATGCATAACTATGGTGTTATCAACTCAATAAAGGTCTAAGTATGAAAATATATTCGTTGAAGTTAAATTCCATTACTAAATGAAAGCATACCTTAATTATTATGTAGAAGATGTTTCCTTCACCTTATCTTGTTTATGATTTGTACTAAGGTGCAATGTGATCCCAACCAAATGGATATAAGTCCCTATCCACCCCTATCCAAGTGAGTTATTTGGCCCACTGTGAGATATCAAACATGCCGACCTACCACGCACAAGGTAATACCTATTAACATTTCAACCCAGGAGGTTCCTACCATTGCTAATTTGAGGTACCACTTCCCAAATCATGTTATACCAAGGATATGACTATGGGGATTAAACTTACTATAAAGGAGGGGATTCACTACTCTCGAGACTCAAGACAAAGAGAGTCTTCAAGGAGCAAATAACCCTTGGTTACCTTAAGAAATACATCTCGATTGAAAATATAAATAATGAAGCAATATTTGTACAACTTAATCAAGTAGAAACTAAAATACTAGAACAAGAATGATAAGATTTATTGATAACAAAAATTAATAAGATTACAACTTATGGTTCACAAAAATAGAAACTTTAGGGGTAAACCCAATAATATAATACAATTTTTCAACTAAGAAAAATTAGAAATTCTCATAAAAAAATTTAAAATGGTTTACCCCTTCTAATGAAGGGGGTTCGAATGAACCACCCCCTTCTAATGAACCCCCCCTTCTAATGAACCCTCCCCCCTTCTAATGAACCACCCTCCCTTCTAATGAACCCTCTTTTGCACCATATAAGGGGGGTTCTAATGAACCCCCTTTTTTCACCTTCCCCTCCACCATTTCAAAATTTATGCATTTTTTTTACTATCGAAGCTTTGGAAGGAGGTGCAAATGGAGTCAAATTGATAAACCAAGTTGGATGATTGTAGTGATCGAAATGTGCTTTCCAACAACTATAAATTTAATATATTTTATTTTTATTTTATATTTTATATTTTAGTTTTACTGTACATAGGTTTTTCACCGAACCTCAAGTTCGATGAAAAATCATTGTGGAAAAATAGTAAATTTGAGGAATTTTTTTTTGAAAAATATATATCCTCTAGGTATTGATGTCCTTGTTCTAACAAAAAAAATAAAAAATTGAATTTCAATACATACCAAAAAAGTTATGCGTGCCGAAGTGCACCTATGTCTAAATTGTAAATGTTTTGACTTCAAAACTTAATTAAAAAAAAAAAAATCAACAAAACATTATGAAACAAAATGAAACCAATAGATACCAGTGTTAGCAACCCAAATTAAAAAGAATCAAAATTTTATCCTTTGTAGAAAAAACGTTATGTGTGTCGAAGTACACATCACTTTTTAAAAATGTTGTTTACTATTAAAAACTAGTTATCAAAGGAGACTAAAAAAAAAAACAATTTAGTTCCAATTTTTTTAAAAATATATATTTAAAATTTATAGACAAAATCTCACAAATCAATTAGTTTACATCATTTTCAAATTCCTAATAGTTTACCTACTATAAGTGTCGAAAAGTGAAGTTTTCTGATTTCCGGCAATGCCGCTTGGCCAAAAGTGTAACCCATTATTGTGGATGACCATTAGAACTTATAAATTTCACCCTCGAGAGGGTTAAGTTGTTGAAACAATGAAGAACATCTTATTATACAACTTTTGTGTTGTCATTGATGTCACCATGTTATATGAGTTGCAACTGCAAGTTTATGTTCAAGCTTGATCTAGTATTCTAAACCGGTATGTAGTTACTATCCTTCGGTATTTTGGTCCACAATTCTCCGCTGATGAATATCATTACTTGCGGTTTTGGGAAACGGTTTCTGGATGTTGGAAGCTTGTAAGTTCAAAATCTCATGTGCAGAGGTGCTCGTATGGCAAGTTGACATTACTCTGTTTTTACTTTTTGCTATTAGGTCTATCTTTGGCCAACCTAATGTATAGTTGATGTTGTAATGGATTAATTTTGTACTGTGAATGTATTTTTGACCTATCTTAGGTCCATGTCAACATGTTGTAGTGTGCTATGTGCCTGAATTGTTTTTTGAAAGATTGTGTACATGCTTGAAGCTGATAGTTATCCTTTTGGTGAATATGGGTCACATCTAATTAGGCTGACCTAATTGATGTTTGCGGATGAATTAGATATATATTGGATAGTTTTCTGATTGATGAAGTGGATGTATGAATTGAAATGTGTGAAGATAGAAGATGATGAAGTGTGTAAAGTTAGTTTACTGAGCATCAAAGGAACTAAATCAACACTTGTTAGGTGTAACTTTATCAGTTCATTCTCTGGCTATAAGCCACTTTGTTATTGTATCTTTTGTAGGCAGTGAGCCTCCCATTTTGGACAGTGAGTCCTAATAGTGAACCACCCTTTATAATATCTTATAACCGGTTATACTATATTGTGAGCTAACCCTCACCGTGGTTTTTCCCATTTTGGGTTTTCCACGTAAAAATCTTGGTGTTCATGTGTCATGTGCTTTCATGTTCTATTAATGCTCTTGCTTATCTTTACTATTATATGCATTGGAGTAATTGGAAGGTGTTTGTTCAATAAGTTTAAGAAGATATTGATTCACCCCCCCTCTCAGTACCTTAGGTATTCAGCAATTGGTATCAGAGCTTGGTTCCTCCGAAGAAGCCTAACAACTTGAGGAAGATCTTGAAGATTGAACAAATGGATGATAAAGAAGAACTCCAAGTTGCTCTTGAAGATCCTAACAAGGCTGAAAGTGAAAATAAAGATTTGAAAGAAAATCTTGATGAGGCAAATGAATGCATCTAAAAATTGAAAGAGCAATTGGAGAAATTCAAAGAAAGACATAGAGAAGTGAGTGAGCAATTAAAACAAGCAAATGAAGAGGTCACTAGATTGAAGGTGCAAGTGGAGGAAAAGAAGAGAATTGAAGATTGTTTGAACACAGTGGTGCAAAGCAAGACTGATGAATGCACAAGACTTGAACAAGAGGTGGTAAACCTGAAAGCAGATTTGGAAAAAGAAAACCTCTGTGAAGATAATTTTAAGATAAGCTCCACCAAGCTTGATGAGTTGATTGCAGGACAAAAACCAACTAAAGACAAAGGTGGTTTGGGAATAGAATCATGTGAAAGATCAAAGGCTATGCAGACCTCAAACACAGTGGATAATCAAAAGACTCAAAATAAAGGGAAGCAAACAAGAAATCCAAGAAATTTTGCTAGAAGACCACCTTTCAGACAACCAAATGCTCAAAGGTACCCATCTTTCAATGGTGTTTTCTTTTCATGTAATAAATTTGGTCACAGAGTAACAAAGTGTAGAAGTAGAATAAATTAGTATGCTAGTCCCTTCTCTGGACAATGTTTTGCATGCAAGAAAGTTGGACAAAGAGCTAGTGAATGCAAAACTCAGATGATGAATTGGTTTAATGGAGGTAGAATGAATCAATATTTTGTTGGCTACTACTATACATGTAATAAGTTTGAACACAAAGAAAATCATTGCAGATAAAGGGGTAATGGAGGTCAAACAAGTAAGAGAAATGTTTTTTGCTACAACTGCAATAAACTCAGACACATTTCAAGAGTTTGTAGAAGTAAAAAGGGAAAGCAATCTAATCTGGCAAAGAAGACTGAACCAGTGAAGACAATTGAAAAGAATGAGGTTAAGCAAGAAATGAACAAGATATGGAAGAAGAAAGAAGAGCTAGAAACATTAAATGCGTTTGTGCCTCCATTCGGTGTAGAAAATTCCTTCGGCAATTAGACCCGACATGGTCTTAGGGAGAGCTTTAACAGAAAAATTGTTTGAACCCCCTAGATATTTGGCGTGTCAGACTTTGGCACAGAGATATGTTATAAGGAATGGATAAATAGAGGTTAAGCAAAAGGAACCAGAACAAAAGGTACATGCATGATCATTTGTAGAGAAAATTAGGGTTTTTTGTGCAATGAAGAGGGTTTTTATTAGCTTTATGAAATCTACCGCATTTAATGTGAATTAGGGCAGATCATTGGTTTATAAAGTGAATGTGTAAGGCATTTTGATCATTCATGCATTTGAAGAAAGTGGAGATCGATTTGGAGCATTCTTGAGGTGATTTGAAGAGCGAGCTGTGCAAACCCTAGTTTTGGTTTTTCATGAAGGAAAAAGGTATTTTGCTTTTTTGTGTTGTTGTGGGTTTGTGTGAATCATCTCTTTGAAATAATTTGAGCTAAAATTGTGAAAATGGAAACTTCTGGAGTCATTAATGTGTTGGAAAGACCTAGACCATCCTATAAGAAATATTCTATGAAGGTTTTTGAAGATGACCCTTTGGGCGCCTTCTCATCGATTCCTCATGGAGTTATGCCTACCAAAGACACTAGAATGTATATTCGAGTTAAGACTGAGGAATACAATCACAGTAAATTAATAGACATATGGAAAAATGAGCTCACTGGGGATGATTTCTTGATAAAACTTGAGTATTCAAATATAGTTGCGAAGAAGTTGGATTGATGGAATTACTTTCCTAACTTCAACTCCACTGTTGAAGATAAATATGTTAAACCAACTCTCAACAGAATGCATGATAAATTCTTGTGGAATGACAAACCTCACCTTATAACCAAGGAAGCAATTAAGGTAGTCACCAGACTATGTGATACCAAACCGGTACCCATGTTCAAGTCTGTAAAGAATGAAGTGGTGATGGAACTCACTGGTGCTACATTTGATAGAAGGGCTCTTTCTACAAAGCCTATTACCAATCCTATTGTGAAGTATGCTGCAATAATGATCAAATACAAGATTTACTTCACGAATATACACCGGTTATGACATGGCAACTAATGGTGCATATTATGATTTGTGTGAACTTCTCTGATAACTGTTGTTTGAGAACTTGAAGATGACAAGGGAGAAGAAACGTGCTTCTAAATTTGGCTCCTTGATTGTTTGTTTGCTATTCTACTTTCTTAGGAGACTTCTCAAAAGAGATGATGTGGTGATTTGGGACACATCCAGACCGGTTGCACATCAAATCTTTGACTACATGCACAATTTAGGTGATTGAAGGCTCAAGATAATGCTTTAACAACATTCTTTGTTGTATTCAAGAGCAACATGAATGAAAGAGAAAGAATTCCAAAGAAAGTCAAGTTGAAAAATACAAGAATGTTATCATATTTCATGTCTCTTCTGATGAGTGCATGATTGAAGTTGTTGAACCCTGGACTGCATGCATTAAACCATTGGGATATGAGGTTATAGAGGATGAAGCCAAAGGCTATGTACAAGTTTTGTTGAAAAGTCCGATAGATACTAGTGAACCTAGAGTTGGCACTTATGCATAAAAATCTATGGAAGTTCACTTGGAGCATAGGAAGCTTGTGATAAGAAAGAAGGTGGATGAAATGCTTAGAAATTCTGGCTTCACTGATGAATAAATTACACAAGGTAGAGCCATGTGAGAGTAGATGGTTGGAGAATCATCAGGACCAAGGAGATCTGGTAGGACTACTCCTTCAAAACTAGTCGCAGCTCCTACAGTGAAGGTTGAGCCCAGTGCTCCTGATAAAGGCAAAGGCCTGACTCCTTTTGGACCCAATACTAGATCTAGGAAAAAGAAAGAAATTGCTTGGGAAGTACCTATCAAGAGACAAAAGAAGGAAAAGGTTACAAGGGAAAATAAACTTAGCATCATTGAAGAGCAAGAGGAAGAGGAGGAAGACCCTGCAACAAAATTGGTAAGAAAGAAGAGAGGAAGCATGTCCTCTGGTGAAGATGCTTCACAGGAAGCAAGTGTTAGCAGTAAAATATTTCATTATGTTTCATCCTCTGAAGAAGATGAAGAACAAATTTTTGGTGTTCATGTGCACACTAAACTGGAATCAAAGAAGGCTAAGATGTCAGAAGAAGCTTCTCTGAACTAGGAAGAACAAAAGGACTCTCCAATAAGACCTAGTTCCCCTTTTAGATTAGAGGCATTAGTCAATACCTTGATACATTTTGAAGATATGTTGAAGCCTACAACAAAATATTATACTCAAGTAGGTAGAGAGGAAAAAAAACATTAATTTTAGCCATTATTCAATATGTTATCACATTGGAAGTTAGTTGGGATTATTTCAAGAACAATTTTCCTAAGAAATTATGGGAATCCCTGATGAAGAAGAGATCAGAGGCTGTTCAATTGGAAAAAAAAAATAAAAAATGATGCATTTGAGAAACTTGGGTCCTCTTTGACCCCAAATGATTTGGAAACCTTGAAGAAGGTTTGTTCAAAGATGTATTGGATGAAGAAAAGAGTAAATACTCTGAGGAAAAAGGAGAAGAAGCAAATAAAGAAAATAAGGAAAGAAACTGTAGAAGCCATTAGGGGTATGGCTGAGAAATATGGCATGTTTGGTGCACTCCCATCCAGTTTTGCACCTAAATTAGGAGAAGTTTTTGTAGGGGTTAAGGAAGACATTCCTTCCATACAGGTGATATAGGAATTCCTCCATAAATAAATGATATAGATGTCCCTCCAGATACAGGTGTTACAAATGATCCTCCAGAGATAGAGAAGCAGAATGTTGAAGAAGCTAAGCCAGAGAAGCATGATGTTGTCCCTTCAGAGCATGTTGAAGAAGAAAAGGATAAAGATGAAGGTGAAAAAGATAAAGTTGAAGGAGAAAAAGATAAAGATGAAGATGAAGGGAATGA